>RJWM01003766.1:0-109481 GCA_004363535.1 Dasyprocta punctata
CCAGCTGTTGATTCTTTGTGATAAATCATGTGCAACTGGGGTTTTGTTCATAACAAAAGTGTCTTCAAGAGTTTTACCTACTCTATCTTCCAGCAGAGTTAATGTTTCTGTTTTGATATTAAGATCTTTGATCCATTCTGATTTTTTCTTAATATATGGTGAAAGGGTCCAGTTTTAATCTTCAGCATGTGTAGAGCCACTTTTCTAGCACCCTTTATTAAAGAGGCTGTCTTTCTTCCAGTGAATGTGTTTGGCACCTTTGTCAAAGATAAGGTGGCTTAGTGTGTCTGCAGTTGTTTCTTGTATCTTCTAATCTATTCCATTGATCTTTGGGTCTGTTTTTTAGCCAGTAGCTTTATAGTATAATTTCAGGTCAGGATTGCCTTTGCTATTCTAGGTCTCTTCTGGTTCTAAATGAATTTTAGGATTGTTTTCTCTAATTCTGTGAGATATGCCATTGGAATTTTGATTGAGATTGCATTGAATCTGTATAATAGTTTTGGAAGTATGGCCATTTTCACTATATTGGTTCTTCCTACCCAAGAGCATGGGATATTTCTCCATTTTCTAATATCCTCTTCAATATCATTTTTCAGAGTACATAGTTTTCAATGTAGATGTCTTTTATATCCTTTGTTAGATTGATTCGTAAGTATTTCATTTTTTTGGATGCTATTATAAGAGGTGTTGTTTCCCTGATTTCTGTCTCAGTGAGTTTGTTATTCACGTACAGGAAGGCTATTGATTTTTGAGTGTTGACTTTGTGTTGACCAGCTACATTACTGAATTTGGTTATTGAATCTAGTCGTCTTTTGGTGGCATTTTTGGGGTCTTCTAAGTAAAGTATCATGACATCTGCAAACAATGATAGTTTAACTTCTTACTTTCCTATCTTTATTCCTTTTATTTCTTTCTCTTGTCTAATTGATTCAGCTACAGTTTCCAGGACTGTGTTGAATAAGAGTGGAGACAGTGGACATCCTTGTCTTGTTCCTGATTTTAGATGAAAGCTTTCAGTTTTTGTCCATTTAGTGTGATGTTGGCTATTGGTTTATCATAAATGGCTTTTATCAGCTTGAGACAGAGACCATCTATTCCAATTATCTGTAGAGTTTTATGATGAATGGGTGCTGGATTTTGTCAAAAGCATTTTCTGCATCTATTGAGATGATAATATGATTTTTATCCTTAGCTGTGTTGATGTGATCTATTACATTTATGGATTTATGTATGTTGAACCATCCCTGCATCCCTGGGATGAATCCCACTTGATCATGGTGTGCAATCTTCTGGATGATTTGCTGCAGTCTGTTTGCCAGTATCTTACTGAGTATTTTTGCATCAATGTTCATCAGGGAAACTGGCCTGTAATTCTCTTTCTTAGTTGGGTCCTTCTCTGGTTTTAGTATTAGGGTAATGCTTGCTTCCAGGAATGAATTTAGAAGTATTGGTTCCCTTTCAATTTCATTAAAGAGTTTGAGAAGTAGTGGTGTTAGGTCTTCTCTAAATTTCTTGTAGAATTTACCAGTGAATCTGTCAGGGCCTGGGTTTTTTTGTTGTTGTTGTTGTTGTTGATAGGTTTTTAATTACATCTTCGATTTCATTTATTGACCTTGAGTTATTTAGGATTTTTATATATTCGTGATTCAGCTTTGGTAATTCATGTATATCTAGGAATCTGTCCATTTCTTCTGTATTTTCCATCTTATTAGAATACAAGTTTTCAAAGTAGGTATAAATGATTTTCTAGATTTCTGCAGGGTCTGTTGTGATTTCGCCCTTTTCAATAACACAAGTTCTAACCTCATAAAAGAGATTCATAAACTTTATTTGTTGGACACACTCTGTCTAAGCCAGGCTTGGAAATTTGTAGAAAAAGACACCAGAATGTTCCTCACTGAGACATTATTAAGTTGTCTTTAATCTCTGTGTTAGCGTTCAGTCACTATGACAAAATACTTGAGATAATTAACTTATAAAGAGAAAGGTTCATTTTGGCTCATAGTTTTAGATTCCAGTCCAAGATCAAGCAGAACCATTGTTTCGGGCCTCAGTGGGCATACCAGATGGCAACAGCAGGGAGTTCATAGCAGAGCAAATTGCTCACTAGGTGGCTAGGAAGAAAAAAGAGGAGACTACTTTCTACAATCTCCTTCAAGGGTACATCAACAGGGCTTCCTGCGAGACTCCATGTCCTAAAAGTTTCTACCAGTTCCCAATAGCACTGCCTTTTGGATCAAGCCTTTAACGCAGCAAGCTTTGGGAGATGATTGGCCAAACCATAGCAAACTCTTAAATGAAGAGTACATGGCAGTAAAGCCCTCACTGGAGGGAAACACAAATAAAATCCCATTATGTTGGTCTCCATGGGATAATGGTCATGTACCATGAATTTCTGAAGTATTTTTCATTTCATATAAATAGTAAAGAAATAATTAAATGTATAAGTGAATATAATTTACTTCCATATCTTGGTGGAATATTTCATCCACATAAATTCACAAATCTGAAAAAGATCTGCCTTGGACCATTTTCATTTTTAGTTTGGGAAAATGTAGTTGAATATCTATTTTCCTGGTGGTGGTATTTTTTGCCTGAATAATTATGCTGCTAACAAAACATTCCTAGTCTGTAGAGCTAAAGACAAACAAAACTTATTTCTAGACTTTCTGGGTAAGCAGCAATTTGGTGCCTGGTAATAAATTTACTTTGAAAAAAGGCAAAGAAAGAAATGCTAAGAATAATAACATGGAATGTATATTAAACACCTAACATAATTTAAGCACTGTGGTAAGTGCTTTACATATGTAACTTTGTCTCCATCTTAAAAATGAAAATGCTATGGAGTAAGTACATTTTTCTCTCTGTCTCTTTGGCAATTGGTTCCACGACCCCTGCAAATACCAAATTCTGCAGATGCTCAATTTCTTTTAATAAAATGGCATAATATTTGTGTATAAGCCTCATATCTCCTCCCTGTAGTTTAAATAATATCTAGATTATTTATAATACCTAATGCAATGCAAATGCTATGCAAACGTATTTATTGTTTAGGGAATAATGACAACAAAATGGCTGTGCATTTTCAGTACTAACATTTCTTCCCCAAATATTTTCATTCTATGGATGGCTGAGTCTATGGATGTGGAACCTGCAGCAGATACAGGCCAGTAACTCTTTCTACTCTTCACTGTTACTACAGAGTAGGAGGCAGATAAGGCACTCCAAGCGGTATCGTCCTAACAATGTATGTAGAAGGTGGGGCTTGATATTTGGATTAATTTACTGATTCCTAACCCTGCTTCATCCTCAAGCCTTTCTTCCTCTAAGCATCCTAGGGATGGATAGGTGGGTTTGAGTGGGAGTGATATTCTACAAGGATTGGAGTCCTTGGACTACAGAGAACCAATGAGAGTTTCTCATCAGATCTGAATCCAGGGACTTCAGTGTCAGTGCCGCAGAGCTATGTGGCGATGAAGACCTGGTCAGTCACTCCAGTCTGTCCCGTCCCTGAAAATGGTTCACCATCCACCCAACCACTCAAACTTAATCTAGGGGCCATCTGAAACTTTTCTCTCTTTTTTTTTCCCCACTAGCAAATTTTGGTGTTCTCCCTTATAATATATTTAGAATACGTCTTCTTCTTTGTCTTAGTCTGTTTGGGCTGCTATAAAAAAAGATACCATAATCTGAGTGGTTTATAAACAACAAACATATATTTCTTACTATTCTGGATGCTGGAGGTTCAAAATGAGGGTCCCAGCAGATTCATTGTCTGGCAAGGGTCAGCTTTGCCTTCTTGTTTCTTCCACAAATGGTAGAAGGGTCAAAAGAGCTTCCTTAGGCCTCTTTTATAATGTCACAAAGCCTGTTTGTGAAGAAGGCTCTGCCCGCATAACCTAACCCCCTCCCGAAAGCTTGCCTACTAATTCTATCATGCTGAGGATTAGATTTCAACATTTGAGTTTGATCAGGACGCAATCATTTGGACCATAGCAACTGCTCATCCCAGTAACTGCCACTCTCCTAAGGATTTATCTGTTCACTTTCTCTCCTGATTGCTTGAACAATCACAACTGCTTCCTAACTGGCCTTCCTGCCTCCACTCCTGCCAGCCTAGAGTTCCACCCCAAAAGTCATATTTTTAAAGATATAGACCTGATTGTGTCTTTTTTTCCCCCACTTGTCCTTCATCAACATCTTCCTAGAATCCTTACAGTAAAATCCTAGTGCCTTAATGTGGTGTTCAAGGGCCTGAGTGAACTGGGCCTGGTCCAGTCCTTTAAACTCTGATTTTATCCCCAAAGTCCTTTCCTATATGAATGCCTGCATCCCCCCGCACTGGGAATCACTTCTTTCCTTAGACATTTAACATTAGCCCTTCAAAGAGGCCTCAGGCAGGCATGCCTCTCTAGTATACCAGCATCTCACCCTTATAACATTTTATGTAGAAATTATTACAGTCTATTATCATTTTATTTTGCAAGTTTGTTGACTTTTGTTTATTCCTCCCATTGTAGGACTGGACTGTATTTACCTGTGTCCTCAGAGCTTAGCATAGTGTCTGACAAATTAGATGTTCATTAAATATCTATCAAATTATAACATGAATCATGATTTTTAAAGTATTAAGATGTTCTTATGCACAAGTGCATGTAGTGTACACTGCTGTGGTTTGAATGTGTCCCCCAAAAAGCATGTGTTGGACACTTAATGGCTTAATGGTGATGACACATCATGAAAGCTCATGGATAGATTAATGCCAATTAAAAAATGACTTGAGTTTACAGACTGAAACTCTGGCTCTCTTTAATCTTTGTTTTGTCCTTCTGTTAAGGGATGAAATAAAGAGAAGGTCTTTCTAGATGGTGGTCCCTTCGTTTTGGACTTTCTGGCTTCCAGAACTGTGAGACAGTAAATTTCTGTTCTTTATAAGTTATTCAGTCTCAGGTATTGTGTTAGAGTAGCACATAATGGACCAAGACAGAAACACTTTAGAATTCTGCCAACTTCTAGTAACCCTCTTCACTGTGTTCCCCGAGTCAGGAACACCTGGTTGTCAGTGCCGCTGACCTCTGGCTACAGTGGAGTGGACAGGTGGCTCAAGGCGAGCCAATCAAAATTGCAATCCAGCAATTTGGAAGTGGGACTGTATGGACTGGCAGGGTAGAAGTCTGGTGAAAAGAGACAGAGACTGGAGAATGAGCAGCTGTGCTCTTTACACATAAAAATGTGATATAAGACAAAGGGAGAGGGTTGAGGTCACTTTTCAGGCCCTGGTTGGTATTTTCTTGTGGCCCAGGTGATCTTCTATTCTTAGATCCAAGAAAATTTCAGCTACCTGCTCCCCAAAGCCATCCCACAGTGAAGCCAGCATGGTGAGAACACCACAGCCAGTTTTATGAAAACAAATTCACCAGGAAAAGGCTATGCCTGCTTTAGCACAAGCTGCTCCATGCTTTGGCCTCATGTGACGGTAAATGATTTGCTCTTCAGCTAGAAACTGTATAAATGACAAAGTTTCTAGAAGACTAAACAGAAAAAAAGAAGTGAGAGCCCCTCATCTTTGTGGCATCCCCTGAAAGGAGAGAGGGCTCATGTGATAGAAAGGCAATTGAAGTGAGCAGAGGTGCCCTGGCCGGGGACTCAAAGAATATAAAATGTCTGCTTGTGAGATATGAGTCCAGGGGCAGCAGAGTGAATCTCCTTAGGTGATGGATCATTATGCTGAAATCAATCTTTACAATGGAAGACAAAGTTAGCCAAAATGAAATATTTCCTCCGAATGAGAGGTTTAAAGCCTAGTAGGCCGCTCCACGGATCGTGACAATCAATATCAACTTAGTTGAAGACCCTCTTAACTGGACCTCATTAAACCTGATACTAATGAAGAACTAAAGTGCAGTGGCCACGGATGAGAGTTTAATATTGCTACCCTCACGCCAAATTGAATGTCCTTTATCAGCAAAGGAATGGGGTTGAAATATGTTGGCTTCTCAGCAATGCAACCAGCTGTAAAGTATCTCTCAACGAGTCCACCAAGGTGTGAACATCAAATGCCCAGCAGGAGCTATTTATATTTGAAGATTATTAGACACAAGCTGCACAGAAGCATTGCCTCAGAAAATGCTGTCCCTGAACAGACAGTGCTGTGGTGAAATCCTGAAAATCACTGAGCTCTCCAGAGTCATTTACATTTTTTACCAGGATCTGCAGCTCTGTATGGAGGCTCCTTCCTTCTACCATGCAGATCTGGACAGAGTGGAGGGGAAGAGTGGACCCCAAGGGCACGACTTTTTGTGCCTGTCAACAAACTCCCTACTATTCCGTAACAACCATTTTCCAAACGTGAAGTGAGGCTGGCGTGTGCAGTTCACAGGTGCTCATGAAGACATGCGCAAAACCCTCCTGGGAATTCTGCTCTGGCATTCTGGGCTTACTGGAACAATGGTTATGTGCTTGAGCTGTGGTGAGTCTCTGCCAAAAGAGAAAGGTTACAAGGCTTACAGCACTGTTTTCCAAACTGAACTCAGCAAGGTGTTAGTATGTGTCAGGAGATAAAAAGGATTACATGGGCAATGTTGTTGAGACACTGAGTTAAACAAGTTAAATTAACAATTAAAGTGTGTACATGTGATTTTCATGAATACAGTACAGATCTGTAGATCTACACACCTACAGAATAAAAAGCAATAGAAACCCAGACTAGTAAACACATTACCAGTCCCAGCAAGTCTGCTGGTTGCTTCTTTTTGGTTTTATCCTCTTCCTTCATCTCAAGGGAAGAAATGTTTTGAATTTTGTGTTTTGAGTTCTATTTTTCATTATGATTCTACTATATATATTTCCTTAGATAAGAAATTTTCAATTTTATTTCCTTTTGAATTAGCTTTATATAAATGTCATGCTATAAATATTCTTCTGAGATATTCTACATTTGGTTCTAAGTTTCTGGGTCTTATTTTTGTTGATGTACATAGTCGTAGCCCATTTTTTACTACTGTTATCCATTCTATGAGTATACCACCATTCACTTACATGTTTTTGTCTGACGAATAATATGTTGCTTACAGTGTTTTACTATTATAAACAATGGACTATGAATTTTCTTGTACATGGCTTCTCTTCCTACAGCATGCATGTAAAAATTTCTGTGGAGTATGTATCTAAGAGCAGAATTATTAAATGTGAGGAAGAAGCCAAATTGTTTATAGGAGAAACCAAATTGTTTTCCAAAGTGATGCTTCTAATTTTTATTTTCTCCTGTGAGCCTTAAATATTCATTGCTCCATATTCTCACCAACACATGGTAATATCAGACCTAAATTTTTTTGTCCAATTCTTTGTGATCTTGATAATTTATTTTATTAGTGAGTTTGAGCATCTTTCATATATTTATTGGCATTTGAGCTTCCTCTTCTGTAAATAATGTTCTTGCCCAATTTTCAATAGGGTTGTTGGTCTCTGCCTTGCTGATTTTTAGAAGCACTTTATGTATTCTCCATTGTAACTCTTAAATTGTATGTTTGTACAGTTTCTTCTTCCAATAAGAGATTTATTTATTTTTATTTATTTTTAAATTTTATTTTAAAGATAGTAAAAGCCAACAAAACAAAACAGAACAAAGTCAATCAAAACAGAGCAGTAGAGTTGGTACAGAACTTCAAAGCATGATACTAGAAAAACAATAGTTACTATAGTATATCTTGTTATCTTTACAATAGTTGTATAGCAAAATCAAACCCAAAACAAAACAGAATAAAACCAATCAAAACAGAATGCTGAATAAAGTAAAACAGTTACTCAGAATAAAGCAAAACAGTGAGAATATTGGGCCTCAAAGACAAGATAGAAGGAAATCCCCGATATTTGCTACATTGCATACTGTCATCCTCCCAAGAGATGCTCAGACTGCAGCCCCCAGGCCTGCAAAATCAACCAAAGAATACAAGCAGTTAGTTGCTTTATGTACCTTAGTTGCTATCAACTTAGCTGGTCCTCTGAACCAGCAGGTTGCTTATGGGGTGGGGGTGTGTGTGTGTTGATTCTCAGCCTGCATGCTGGTAGGCTCACAGGAGGTGCTGACTTTTCTCTTCCTCGAACCTGTTGCACTGCTTACCAGGAAGGCTGGTTAGTTGTCTTCTGGTTGGATCCTCCCTGACCTAACATGGCAGGTTCTTGGGAGGCGTTGATCTTTCTCTTCCTGGAATCTGTGCTGCTCATGCCACTTACCAGGAAGACTGGTTAGCTGTCTTCTGTCCAATAAGAGATTTGTATTTTTACTTTCTTAATGGTGTTCTTTCATAAACAGAAGTTTTACATTTTCATATAGATAGATTTATTAGTCTTTTATGTTATAGTACTGCTATATGTGTTCAATTTAAGAAATATTCCCCTACCAGAGATCACAAAGAAATTATTCTGAATGCTTTTAAATTTTTATTTTCACATTTAAACTCTAAACATTGTTTTCATGAGTAGGTTTCTTTATTTCATGTATTGATTAGCATTCTCATTCCTGAGAGAAAGGAGGAGAGATGTATTTTGGCTCACAGCTTTAGTGGGTTCAGTCAATGAAAGCAGAGAGAAAAGGAAGGATCCAAGAACAAGAATATACCCTTTCAGAAAGTGCTCAAAATTAAAGAACTGCTGGGATAAGAGAAAGGAGAAATGGAAGAAAGGAAAAGGTTATATGTTTGTAGATATACACATATAACTGTGTGTATGTATAAGTATATGAGATAGACAACTATACTACTAATTCTCTGTTAGTTCATCAGAAAGAATAGTTTGTGTTGTCATTGTTTGATTGTCTGATCTTTTTTTATGCCTAGATCTTGTAACTTGAACAACTACTTCAAAGATAACAATATGTAATATATTGACTAGTATTGATTTCTTACTTTTTTAAAAAAATTCTGTATTACTTCTACTTTTTTTCTGTTTTGCTTTTTTAAAATAAAAATACACTCTTTCAGGTCACACCTCCAGTAAATCATCTCTTCTAAACAGGCTTCGCTTCCTAACAGCACATTCAGCTGGGAATTAATCAATGATTAAGATGCTAGTAAGTATAGTGATCCATGATCCAATTGCCTTTCAGTAGCACCACATCTGAGCATGTGAGACTTTTGAGGAACATATGAGATCTAAACTATGACACCTCAGAACCTCTCTCCATCTTTAATATGCATCATGGGCCTTCCTGAAGGCAGACAGAAGGCAGCATTTTCCTGTTGTGTTTGGCCTTGGGTCTCTCTCAGAGCCATCTGTAGATGGCCTGGAACACATTTGGAAACCCCTGTTCTCTATAATAGCAACTGAATCTCACTTTATCCTGTGCCTGAAACAGTTGCTGAGTCACTTCCTTGTGATTTTTAAAATTTATTTAAAAATTAAGACCCTGTTACCTAACCTAAAAATGGGAAAAGGAAACAATAATCAATGTGTACACAGACTACTAACTGGTATAAAATATTAATGTGCAAAAATTTAAAAATATAAATGTATGAATATTCTTATCTCTTCTGTTCATTCCATGGCACTCATTCGCAGATGGGAATGTTGTGTGGATGATTCTTGCCCACTGAGTTCTGCCTTAAGTTTTGTTTTTGGGGAATTGGGTCATAGTCTTGTAGGGGGAAGGCAGAGGAGTGAACTGAGATATGCATTAAAGAACTGGAGAAGGGTTGGTACATAGGAGTTAGGGGAGAAGACAGATATAGATGAGCTTCAAGTCCTGGGTGTTGAAGAGAGGTTGGGTGCAGAGTGGAAAATGAGGAGTTTATAAAAGAAAAAAAGAGACCCGAAAAGCAGCATAGTGCGAGAGTGTGAGAATTTAAGAAGTACAGTAAGGGGGCTAAAAGAAATAGTGTTGTGAATTATAAATTATACCTCTTTGATGCCCTTTAAGAGATATTAATATATTTCAGAATAACTTTTTAGTTGCTGGACTGATTTATATTTTTTAATGCAACATCACATTAAGACTAACTAGTTGAGGCTCCAGGCTTATACTATTTTTTTATTCGCATGATTTTATTTGATCATAGTAATCCATAGAGAGGGCAAATATTATTTATCCTCATTTAATACCTGAGAATACTGACTTATACAAGCAAAGTGACTACTAAATACACAGTTTGAGAGTGAGTAGACAGGCGTCAAAGCCAGATGAAAAAATGTAGGGCTGTCTTCGTTCCCTATACCACGCAGCGTGTAGGGCAGACTGGCATGTGAGAGGAAGATTTTCACAAACATTAATCATCTTGAAATAAAGTGGCCAGTTTTTAGTATTTGGGTCTAATGATCACAATTATTTAAGAAATGCTACTCAAAGATTAGTAGAAAGTCCCTGTATCTTGTGTAATTTAGTGGGCTATTTTCACTGAGC
Organism: Dasyprocta punctata; assembly: GCA_004363535.1. NCBI lineage: Eukaryota > Metazoa > Chordata > Mammalia > Rodentia > Dasyproctidae > Dasyprocta > Dasyprocta punctata. The sequence continues at coordinate 10,394 of RJWM01003766.1, forward strand.
TCAGCACTTCTCAAGTTTAGCTTACATAATGCTGACCATACTTTTTAAGTCAGGGGACCAGTAACAAGGGTAATTTATTCACAATCATAAGATGTAGCTCAAATTTTTCTCTACATTCCTAAGCAAATGATGGCAGAATGGCTACAGTAGAGCCAACTTAAAATTTATATTTAAAGAAGATTAAAATGTTAACCAGCCCCAGGGAAATAAGCCCCTGACAGTTCAATGAAATAGGAACAGAACAGTTTATTTTCTGAAGAATGTACTTAATATTATAGCTGAGTAGATCTTATTTTGCCATTATGAAATACATATGTATATTATGTATTATGTGGCCAAAGTTGGTCCATTTTATTTTATTGTTTTTGTGGCACTGGGGATCAAACTCACAACTTGTGTCTGCCAGGCAGGTGCTTAAGTCACTGAGTCAAACTCCCAGCCCTAGATTGTTGAGGCAGGGTCGCACTATGTAGCTCAGGCTGGCCTTGCGCTCATGTTGTAGCCCAAGCCGGCCTCTAACTCACAACGCTCCTCCTCCCTCAGCCTCCTGAGTGCTGGGATTAAAGGCATGTGCCACCATGCCTGGCAAGTTGGTCCATTTTAAAACTGGAAATGAATATAGCTTTATATCTTCATCCTATAAGAGGATGACAAAATATTCCAGGAGCAGAAAATCTTTCAAGTGATTATCGCAACTTCAGTAGTGTGAAGTTTCTTCTACTTCTAGCATTGTTGCCACTTTCAGTTAAAGGTGTCCCCTACCTTTTGACTTTTTTTTTCCCTTTAGTAATGTGCTGGGATCCATTTCTTAGCACATGACCATGTCAGTTGTGATGTGGTCATTCTGAGGCCCAGAGAGGTAATGTGACCACAGTGCACAGCGTCATTTCCTCTAATGAATGGAATAAACCTGTGAGCATGCATGTGCTACAAACTGTAAAGTCAGATCTGTGGTCCCAACATAACAGTAACAAAGGTGATTAATAGTTTGTCTTAATGAGGTAACTGGCATTTAGTAAGTTATTGATTTTTCTTAGCATATTACTAAAGTTCTTTGGAATGTGAAAAAAAAAGTCTCCCACTTACATAAGGAGGATTGATTAAGTGTGAATTCATACAGTGGGATTCTGAATGCTTTGTATCTCAGGGCCAGTGCATATTACCTGATTAGTACTGAGCGTACTGTAGCCATTGGTGAATTCTCCAGGCATTGTTTTTAGTCAAAGAAGAATGACTTGTTTAGTATGACCCTGAAATGACTTTGTAGCAGATCCAGAGAAAGCTGGGTTGTTGATGACTCAGAGCGAGTGACCATGGACTAAATTTAACTGTTCCAAAGATGTTAGTGCTATTGTGATGCTCATATTCCTATACTTTATTCTTTTATTGCATATTTTTCTCTACCTGGTATATTCTTTCTCCCATATTCTTCTTTGCAAACTCCTACTTACCCTCCAGAGCTCAGTTTGAAAGTTGTCTCTTTCATGGATTAATCCTTGGTTCCCTTGGGATTTTTTTCCCTCCTGGATCTTCATACCACTCCTTGTTGCACATATACCTTCAAAACAGAGTGATAAATAAACAGATTATGTTTGTATGTCTTCTTTCTACTAAATCATAAGCTTCTTCTGGACAGGGTAATGTATTATCTCTTATGCTTTTTTGCTCTTGATGATGCTAACTATCCAGGAAGGTATGTGGCTGGCAGTGTGTAAATGGTTGTGCTGTTACACTTTGGTGATATCTCTTTTCACCACTCAGAATCTGAAACGTCTGGCCCCATAGGATTTAAGTGGGCTTTTAGTGCCTTGGAATGATTCTCTCCCAGTCCTCTATTTATGGAGTGCTTGTTTGAGTCATTAATTTCTCATGATGGAGAAAGATCATTGTTACTTCCTCTGTTTGATAAAGAAAATGGGGCTAAATTCATAATGTTCCCATGGTCACACTACTGGTACAAGGTGAGCCAACGAGTCAAACTGAGATCTTACTCTAAAGCCAGGTCTGCAGAGAATGAACAGCATTCCAAGACAGGCCCACCCAACCCAGGAACCTCAAATTTTACATGTGGAGTTTAATTTCTTGATTAATTTACAGGGTTAGTGGGAGAAAGAGAAGGATGGTTAATGAAACAGTCAAATAAAGTGCAGTATTCTAATATGTCAGAAATAGTTGGTGAACCATAATACTGGAACTAATTTCTTTTTCTTTTCTTTTCTTTTCTTTCTTTCTTTCTTTTTTTTTTTTTTTTTTTGTACTGGGGATCAAATTCACAACCTAGCACCTGCCAGACAGGGGCTATGGGGCTGAACTACATCCCCAGCCCTGTAACTAATTCCTTAACCTGGAACATCTGACAATTAGTAAAAAGCTTTCCCTTCAGGAATAGTTCACATGGGAAAGAAACATAGAGGAGGCAACCAGTGAGGAACCATAAGAGAAAAGGTGTGTTAAAGAAGAGCAGAAGATACCGAAGACCAGCCACAGAACAGAGACAGAGGGAACAGGAGCAGGCAATAAAAGGCTGCACTGTCTGCAGCGGGTAAAAACAAAGCCAACTAAAAACCTCCCATGATGATTCTTAGTGTCGGAAATAAGACACTCTTCCCAAAGGGTTGACTACTCTTGCATTGTCCCACCTTGGACCACTCCTGGGCCAACTTCAGGATGCGGGTATCACATAGGCGCTCTGCACTGGGGATGACACATTTGAGTCCCATCTCTTCTGCTGGTATCAAGGCTCTGAGCAGCTCCGAGCTGAAAGTGCTACTTTGGATAGATCACAATGAGAGGGAAATGTTATACCTAGTGAGAATGTTGTATTGGTTTTCTTTTGCTGCTCTAATAAATTACCACACACACTTAGTGACTTAAAATAACAGGAATGTATTCTCTTACAGTTCTGGCAGTCAGATGACTCAAAGTCTCCTGGGCTAAAATCAAGGTGCCAGCAAGATTTTTATTCTTTTTGGGGGGTTCTGGGGAAGGAATTTTTTCTATCGTTAGAGGTCTCCTGCAGTTCTTGGCTTGTGGACCCTTCTTTTGTCCTCGAAGTCAGCAACATAGCATCTTCCCATCTTTCTCTCTGCATTCTCATACTCTCCTGCTCCCTCTTTTACTTCTAAAGACCTTTGTAATTACACTGAGTCACCTAGATAATCCAGGATAATCTCCCTATCTCAAACTCCTGCACTTAATCCTACCCACAAAGTCCCTTTTGCCATACAAAGCACCCTATTTACAGGCTATGGGGATTAGGATTAGACAGTTCTGGGGTGCCTTCCTTATTCACAAGAATTTAAAGTAGAAATTAGAAACTAGGAGGCTGGATTCCATTCCTCAAAGAAACTATGTGCCCTGGTGTAAATCTCAACCTCTCAGAGACATTGTTTTTGCCTAGTCTCTATGTAGTCTCCACTAGGATATTCTCTTCAAGAAATAGTGCCTTTATCTGACAACAGGGAGTCATGGCCACTGCTAATTAAGAGCTAGGCTGATTTTACACACTAAACGACACAGTAGAATTTATTTTAGGCTACTTCTGAACATGTCATTAGTCCTTCTAATGGCATTTCTGCAGGTTCTCAGCTGATTTCTGCTTACCATCCTACATTTACTTACACCTTGCCTACGGAGAGTGTAAGTTTTCAATTTCTCATCTTAAATTGGGGCCTCCAATTCTATAGCATGGCCAATGCATTAAATAGCCACAGCCAAATTGCTTAACGTCCAGGTTTTTTTTATCCCCTTCAAATTAAAGCTTTTAAAACACCTAGCTTTTAAAACACTCCATGGAGGCTGAATGACACACAGATTTTCTACTGGCTCTGGGGGGCAGGCGATACTGGTTCCTGTCAAGTTCTAAATCTGGATGCTTTTTTATAGTGGAACAACTAAAAGGGATTGCCGCCTTATGATATATAACTACTACTTATTATAGATTGATCCATTTTGGAGCAGGGAGGTGAAAGGCAGGGAACTGTAGGAAGAACAAGAACCAATCTTAGACCCGAGAGCAAGTAACCTTCTAATTGCCTTCTCCATGACAGCAACATAAGCTTCTTTATGGCAGCTTTATTTCACAGTGACCTGCCACACTGCTGTAATTTTCCTGATGTCACTCATGCAGGTTTAAAAAATGATCGGTTTTATGGCTTTTATTTGGGAATTTGTCAAGGTTTCACACTGTGGAAGCCTTGAAGCAGTGGCCTAATAGATCATAATTTGGTGTTTAAGGGGATAGTGGTGGTAACCTATGCTGGCCCCCAGGAACCTATCCTGAGCACACCCTTATGCCTGGCGGGGAAATCTCCATAATTTCTTTTATGCCACAGTAAGCCTCTGCTGTTAGAAAACTCCATTCCAGGTTCCGGAGGATTCCTGGCATCCTAGGATGGGAGAAAAGCCTTTCAAGCTTCGTGATCAGGTTGATATTTAAAGCTAATTCCCATGAAATGTACTTCAGGTGTTAGTAAACCCAGACTCAGGTCAGCGGAGTCTGGTGATCAGGATTTCTGTGCCCATTTTATGAGTCACAGTCTGGAAATGAAACATTATGTACTGAATTCTGAGTCTTTCTCTCTCTCTCTCTCTCTGCCTCTCACTCTCTCTTTCTCTCTCTCTCTCTCTTCTTAGGATCTCAAAGCCCCCCAGATGTTTTTTGAAGCTTTGATTTTGAGGACAGCATTGGCCTCCCACCACCATGTGTACACATAGGTTTAATGAAAATTGTGCCTCCCAAACTCTCCTCCTCAGGGGGAGCAACCAGTCCCTGGTGCAGTTGCTTGGAACACCCTGGGCTGACGATGCTGTGTGTAAACACACGCACGTACACACCTGCTTCCTCCCCGGCTCCTGGCTCTCCTGGTTGCTGGGCCGGCTTCAGTTCCTTGTATACCTGCTGGTGTTTATCACAGTCGGCTTTTCCCCCTCTGTGCGCCTCAGCATAGCCGGTGCTTATTTGAGCAGCGGGTGATTTTTCTGAAGTGACCTCCGCCGTGCGGGAGATTTATGGTGGCGTTTGCTTTCATTATGTGTGGAGGCAGCCTCGTGAGCTCACTGCGTGGCTGTCAGAGGGAGAGCAGAATGCTTCCCAGAATAAGCCTCCGGTATTATCTTTGAACATATGTTCTTGATTAAATGAGAAGAGGAAAGTCTCTTCGTTTTTCCCATTTGGAGGTTAAAGTGGAGGGTTTGTCTAAAAACAGATTGCAGTAAATTGTGGGTTTATTTGAACAGTATGTCAACATTATTTACTCATGGAAAAAAAAATCTCAAATTGATAGGTTTCTTTTAATTACCTCATCCTGAAAGCTGCTCTCAACAAACAGCAAATATTTCAGAAGCCATTTGGATAAGTCTGGAAATGTAGAATTACTGGAAACCTGCCGAGAATAATACCTTTGAAAATGTTTCTATAGTTCTAAGTATAAGAAAACTTGATTAGGAAACAGCTTGCTGCTCAGCAAACTGGGTAGTGCCTTCTGTGATCTTACTGGCCTCCTTGTAAAAGATGGTTTTCGATACTCTTGCCTAACACTGATCCCACCACACTGAAAAACAGGTACCTTTCCAGGGTTAGGTATCACTGTCTGTCTAGCACTCAGAACAGAGTGACCTTGTTTGACCCCACTACATTAATATTTTCCTCTTGGGTCCTAAGCACATAAAGAAGGTTCAGTAACTGGGTAAGTTCTGGGCAGATCCAAAGGGTTAGCCTAGCAAATCTAGGCCAAAGTACGTTTCATCAGATAATGTCCTTGGACTTCATTGCTTGGTCTTGACTAGTTGGAAAATGATCAGGGGGACATCACCACTCCTAGCTTGTGTCTTGGGAGGAGGTAGGTACCAGAGGGCAAGAGGGTGAAGGGACTCATATAAACCCAGACTGTGTCCTCCTGTGACTTTCTTTGCAAAACTGCTGGTGATGTTTGCCATGTGTCTGTGCGTGTGTGTTGAAGGGCAGGTGGGGTGGTGGGAGGGAGGAAAGGAGGTTATAAAATACCTGCAAGCAAAAGGTTGGGGGTAGATTTGGGACCTACATACTATGATTCATCCTGGACCTTACATCTTTTGAGCACATCCTAACTTCAGGTGATATTTCATTTCAGCAGCATGCATCTGTCTCATTAAGATTATTTCATTTGAAACTGCCAGGGGCAGGGATGATTTCTGGAATGCTGTATGAGCTGATAAAGTCATATTTGTTAAATACTGAAATCTCTACCACTTGACACATCACTGCCTGAGACCTGTGTCGTATCAGGCGCCTGCTGGTCATTTCTTCTAGAACTTCCTTCCAGACCTCTTCTCAATCCAGCTGCTAAAGACTTAATGCCCAGGGCTGTAGGGATTTCCAGGAGCAGACTGGGCCCTACTGCTGGTCCTTGAGACTCACCAGTGGTCAGAAATTCTGAATCCTGGCCCCGGGTATGTGTGCAGTTGGTAGTAGCTGAGCCTCACACAGACCGTCCTGCAGGCTGCCCTGACAGCGACCCACGGGCAGCCAGAATCCCCTTGTCCCTTGGTTTATGTGGAGCAGGTCAGACAACAGAGACTTGCTAGCCAGTGCTCCCAGTCATGCCAACAAAAGTCACCTTTCAAAAAGAAAGTTCTGAGCCATTTGCGAGATCAAAGCTTCTTTTCTTCCTATCCTTACATCACTTTTCCTCCACATACCAGTGTGAAGTCCAGAAGCCTTCACCGTGGAGACCAGCCCAGGAGTGGAAGATGTAATTCTAGTCTCAGCTCCAACACTTAATAACTCCATGACCTTGGGCCAGGGACTTAACCTCTCCACACTACAGTTTTCTCTTTTGAAGAGTAGGGCTGTTGGACTCAATTCCTTCCAGCTGTAACAACAAATGATTAGCCCTTAAATGTCTGTTTACTAGTCCATTCATCCACCCTATTGATGGATGTGCCATTTATGCTTCCAGAAGAGAAAGAAAAAAATATCGTAAATAATACCTGAACACAAGTTGGGGTGAGAATGATGCCACTGCCCTCACACAGTCTGAAAGAGGAAGTCGACAGGCGCTGGATGGGGCTGGCTTGCTCCACCCCTGCTGCCATCAATCAGCACACATGGGCTCCCTGGCTCGCTTGGCTGGTGGAACTTCATGCTGGTGCAGCCACAACCACCAGTTCATTTCCTGCTCCGCACAGCTGAGGTCGTATGTCTCGTGGTCCTGTCATGGCCATCATCTTTAAAATATGTGGGATAGCTCATCAGGGGCTCTTAAATTAATTTATTATTAATTTTTTTTTTCAGTACTGAGGATTGAACCCAGGCCCCAGATCTAAGCCATGTACTCAGACATTTATTTATTTATTTATTTATTTTGGATTGAGACGGGATCTCTCTAGCTTGCTGAATTGCCCAGGTAGGAGTTGATTCTGCTGCCTCAATCTCCCAGAACTGCTGAGATTACAGGTGTATACCACAACACCCAGGTAAATTAACTCATTGTTAATAGGGAAACTAATCTCAATGTGCAGGCAACAATGTCAAGCAGGGTGTGGTGGTGTATGCTTGTGATCTCAATGCTTAGGAGGCTGAGGCAGGAGGATCACAGGCTAGCCTACACTACATAGTGAGTCCCTGTCTTAAAAAACCTCAGAAAACAATGTCAATACCTGACATAGGGTGCCATTACATTATTAATAGTATTTGCAATGGCTTTTGATTTTGTAACTCATTTTGAGTATTGGTAATTAGAATTTATACATTTTGCCTTTTCTTTATGATTTTAAAATATTTTTAGCCCCTCAAATTGTAATTTTTAAAATATAACTTAGGAGTAATTTTGATGTAGAGGAGAGGGAGGAAAGGCTTCACCTCTTTTGTTGGAATAAATACTAGTTATAATGTAATTACTATTATATAGAATTGCATCATATATATTTTTATTATCAACCTATCCTCTACTTGGAGATTATATTTAGTCACATAACTAACATAGGCATCGATGAGGATTGTGAGGATTAAAATACTGTGATCCTGCTGTTTGCTGCTGGCCGAAAGGTTGTTTTAGACTTGTTAGGGACAGAAAAGTTTATAGATGTATCCGGGAGTCTGTGGTTTTCTTAGAAGTTCAGATTCTGGTCAGGCCTATGTGGCTAAGTGCTGCAGTGCATTGTCTTTATAGACAAATGATTGTGGTGTAGATTTGGGTCACCCAGGTTGGTGTTTTAGAAAGTGAATTTTAAATCTATATTCTCATCTCATTTCTTTATTTCACTTTCACTTCTCAGCTTGTCCTCATAATAAAAAAAAAAGTCCTACTAGGCTTGAATTCTAGTTCAGTTTTAGGATTTACAGTCTTTTTTTTTTCCCATGAGCAACATTGCAGACCAAAATATTTAAGCTGAAAATTTCAATACTTTTGAACTAAACATCAGAAATCTTAGGATTTGCCCCTATTAAGTATTCTTCTTAATTTAAGTACAGAAGACATAATTTTCACTTGTAGATGCATGTACTAAATTCAAGATCCATAAATAATTATCAAAGTATAATGTGACCAAGTTCCTTCAGCAATTTAAACTCTAACATGGTCTCATGCTGAGGATTTTTAATCAACATGGTGATAGCATTTCAGATTTAGCCCAAACTTTCTTACAGTGGCAAATGTACCAAGCCACCCCATACCCGCCTGTGTATGTGTGTGCACCTGGGGTCTGGCAAGACCTTCACGGTAAAACGAAAGCTTACCTATCGGACTTAGCAGTAAAGGATGACTCTACACCTTGAGAGGGCCAGCCAGGCATCATGGTCAGCACTTTCTCTCAGAGCTCCTTTTGTTGGGGATTTCATACTTACTATAATGCTGTTATTATCGTGGTGCTTGTGGGAAACTTCTCCAATAATACTTCAGCCCAATGGTAAGTTCAATTATCTCTTTAATTCTCCAAACCACACAGTATAGCAGTGATCCAAGTGGAACTTATAAAAGTTGTAGGCACCAAAACTTCGGAAACATAAAAGGGAATCACACATCAAGGGTCACATCAAAACAAATGACCTGGTTTGCAAGGTCCAACTTGTGTTTCTACATCCACTGGAGAAAGTCTTCCACATCTACCACTTGGTGAAGACCTCAGGTTAAGTCCCAGAGAGTGATGAATATTTCCTCCCCCATTTGTCTCAGGCTCTCTTTTTCCAACCTGAGACTTCTTTTCCTGAAAGGATAGATATTGGCAATATCCATTCCTCCAGTGAACATTCAATTCCTTCCAGCAGAACCTTAACCCATGAGCCATACATGATCAGAACACACCTGGGTTGGCAGAACATCCCCCTGAGATATACAGGAGGATAATGAGTGCTGAGATTTGGGCACTGGAGGAAAGTCAGAATCAAACCCAAATGTTTTCTTATAATGATGATTCTCACCTTTTTTTGTGTGTTCATAGCATATTTGAAAGTGTTAGGATTTTTCTCAACAACCTGGAAGAAATTGAAAATTAACAAGTCAACAATAATTATAAAACAATCACTTCTATGGCATAACGGCTCACACTGTGCTTTATTGCTTTGCTACTATTGAATAAAAAAATGTATTAATCTGACTTTCTCCTCAGGCCTATAAAGGTGCTAGGGTTTAGATGGAGAATATTCCTGAAAGGCTTCAACTGTTCACAGGTGGGGCTGTTAGGAGTAATCGGCTCATGAGGCACTACAGCTGAGTTTGCAAGTAGTGGGTAGGGCCTGGCTGGAAAAGGTGGGTCACCATGGGGTAACTCGGAAGACATGTCTCCCACTCTGACTCCTTCATTCACTTCCTCTCTTCCTGGCCGCCATGACATGAGCAGCTTTCCTCTGTCCTTCCACCTTACCATTTCTACCTTGGAACCAGCCAGCCAGGGACCAAAACATGAGCCAAAATTAACCTGTCCTCCTTTAAGTTGTGGCTGTTGGGTATTGTGTCTCGGCAATGAAGAAAATGGAGAAGACAAAAGGCACAGTTCTCCCTTGTTCCAATAAGCACATGTTTGTTTTGGTTTGCTGTTACCACGGTCTCATGTCTCACTCTCAGCTTGTTGTTCCTTTGTTCTGCACGGTGTCATTTCTGCCCACTGAGTTCTGTGGCCCATCTGATGGACATCACAATAGTAACCTCCTCAGATGTTGCAGGAATAAAATTTGCATATCATTCAAACATTGTTAGCATGCGTATGCAGCTTTGTCTGGCAAACCACAGTGCCATATGACCCTGGTTGACTATCGTTGTATCCCATTAATAGGGTAACTACAAGATCCATTTTTGGCACTACATATTTTTGGCAAACCTTGTTATATAAACTTGCTTCTAGTATACATATATAGGAAGATATTTGCATTTAAATTTCCTACATGTGTGTGAATTTAGAGATGTGAGTATGTTTTCAATGAACAATATGTCAAGGAATTCTGGCTAAAACACAAGGATCTATATATGACTTTCTCAGTATGGGCCCTGGAGTGTTGCAGTGTTGTGGCTACCTCAGAACAACGGGAAATGTTTTGCTGTGAATTTCCTGTTCCTGGAAACTACATGTTTAAAAAAATCCCTTCTTTGCACTTGAGAATTATCTGTGTGCCAAAGTCAGAAGAAGCCCTTGAAAGGATTACTCAAGCTCCCACCTCCTCTCCTCCAAAGTCTAATAATTCTAAAAAAGTAGAAACGGAAGAGCGCCTGTCACTAAACTTCTTAGCACTTTAAAATAGCCAGATGTATTGCATGCAACTATGTCAAGTTTGGATTCACACCAGCCATGAAAATACTCTGCCTTTTTTTAGCAACTAAATTGCATGCACTTCACAAAGGATATTCTGAAAAGTCATTTTCCTATTGCTTTGTCTGGACTACTCACACATCAGTCATCCTCAGCTTGCTGAGATTCCCCAGCCTTTGCTCAATGCCAGAGAGGTGGCTTTGGATCAGCTGCCTCCTAGGAGGGCAAGATCACTGAATCTCAGACTTGGAAAGCGTATTGAGACAGTTCATGTAATGTCCTTGCTTCACAAATGAGGAGGCTGCAGCTCAGAGAGATTGAATGGCTTAATGGAAGCCACAAGCCAGTCTGTACTAGACTAGGCACCAGTTGCTTCTGCCTTGTTGGTTGACCGAAGGCTGCACCCGCGACAGCATTAGTGAAGCCTGCCAAGTGCTTTGTAAATTTACGTGAGGCTGAAGCCACAACTGCGCCTGCTTCTCATGAAGGCTTCAGAGTAAGAGGACCACTTTCCTTCACCCGCCCCCCACTCCTGTCTCTTCTAAAACCACTGGGAAAATACCAGAACTTTCAGTCTTATTTACAACCATAAGAATAGAAAGTTTGTGATGACTGAGAAGCAAACATAATTCTCACAGAATACTAGCTTCAAAATAAATGCTTATCTTTAAAGTGATAAGTACTTATAAGACAAATTTTGTCTCAGATCAGTAGTGTTGAGGGTATGTTACAAGACCCTCAGGGGATAATTGAAACCTTTGATGGTAGCAAATCATGTATATAAATATTCTGTTTTACCCTATACGTATACACCTACAATAATGTTTAACTTGTAAATCAGGGACAAGAGATTACCAGTAATTACTATTTATAAAATAGAACAATTTATGATAATATACTTTAATAAAAATGTGAATGTGCTCTCGCAAAATATTTTTAGTAACTTCACCATGCTGTTTGTTTTTCTTTCCTTATTAAATCAAGAATTTTCACTTTTTAACTTAAAGAGAGTACTTTAAGTACCTTCCAAGAACTATCTGAATAACTGCATCACTGCTCTTGTGCTTTGGGGCCATTATCAAGTGAAATGAGGGTTATGAGGACATAGACACTATACTCTGAAGACTGTCAGTCTGATAACTGAGATGGGTCCTAATGACAACCCACTAGGTAGTATATATAGCAACAGATATATAGGACGAAGGGACAATTCATATCCCATGTGGGATGGAGTGGGAAGGTGTGAGACTTCTTTATGCTATTCAGAAATGAAATACAATTTCAAAAATTAAGAATTGTTTGTTTCTGGAATCTTCCACCTACTATTTTCAGGTCACTATCAAAGATGGGTAATGAAACTATTGGAAGCGAAGTGGGAGGACTACTATAGTTCTCAAAATGAAAGATTTCATTAAAATGGCTTCATGTTCTAGCTTCAGAATCTATTTTTACAAAGAAAAGAAAATACAGTGTTTCTGACATATAATCATACAACATTCACGAGTCCACTGATTTGTGATGATTTTCATTTGTGTTGTCCACATCAATCTTAGTTTTTATTCTTCCTTCAAGTATGGTCTAGGGTGGGGGGTATAACTCAGTGAAATCTAGCCTATCCTCCAATTCAAAATGAGGTCCGAGGCCATCCTTAGCAGCTGTCTTCAGAGAAAGTCTTCTACTTGCTGTTTTGGTTTTAAATCAGCAGTTTTTAGATTGCCTTTGGTTTTTGCACCCTAGGTGTTTTTATTTGAATCAAAACAAACAACTAAATGTTTACTTTATGCAGGATCTCATTTCACAGTACTAGACAGAATAACAACTTTGCTATATTAGGAAGCAGAAGTTGGACCTTTAAGTTTGAGCAACTTTGCAAATACTCATATACAGAGTAAGATGATCAACTATCCTTATTGCAGACTTAGCTGTCCCTCAGAATAGATCTCTTGGAGTAATAGTTTCAAACATCTTTGTGTTCTAAAACAGAAGGAAAGATTCCTTCCAAAGAATCTGTTTTAAATTTTCTAGTCTCATATAGTCTGGATGAGGTGACAACTATTGGACTGATTTTGCCATGTTTTATTAAAACTTTTAAAAATTTTGTGTGAGTACTTAGTACTTGTTTGGGGGCTTTCCTCAAAATTCTGAGACAATAGGAAGTGTTTTGCTTTGCTCTGTGCATGGTTGAACCCTAGTGTTTTTACAGCATGGTTCTTAGCTTCACTGAGGAACTGTAAACATCATGTAAACCAGTAAATGCTAGACCTACTGAGGACCTGAGCTCTACCATTATTGAGTAGTCTGATGAGAATGTTAATTGGGTAAAATTGGTTATGTGCTTGACTTGAAATTTCTGGTGCCCTCTTACAGGGTCTAAATACATGAGTGTAGCCAAATGGCGTATTTGGGACCTTCATTACAACTTCTGGAAAAATAAAATCAGAGTAGTACATCTTACAGTGTCTTTATCCTGGGTTTGGACTTCCTCCAGGACAAGCTGCCCTCACATGGACTTAGTAGTAAAAATATTGGTGAATAGGTAAAACTGTTAGAAACTCAGGATAGTGGTTTCCATAGCGCTTAAGGCAAAGTTGCAGATCTCCAACTATTTAGCTAAATTCTCTACCCATAAGTTTCCCAAAAGTGTTATGAAAGCTTTAGAGATGCTTTGGTGGATTAAAAAATGTATTGCACTATATTGTAGCTACCTGACTACCACCCAAGTATTAGTGAGCCCTAGAAAGTTTTGAGCTCTGATAATGTCTCTAAACTTAGATCTCTGGGGGTGTGGTGATTTGGAGTGTGCGTCACCTTATCTTAATTTTCTGAGTACTCTCCTTCACTTCACAGCTATATTTTAATTTTATGCAGCTCTGTAGCCATGATGTATTGGATTGGAGTGAACAACTTGATTCCCTCTAGGCTCAATCTCTTAAGAACTTGGAATTGGCACTGAGAAATAGTCTGAACTTGTGGATAAAACTTACATAAATATAAACTCAGGAAGTGGTGCATAGAGATGCATAAAAGAGAAAGGAAAAAGGGGATATGTCCCTGTCTTCTGAGTTTTCCAGTTCTCAGAGCACTCATAGCTCTTAAAATACTTCTAGTACATTTTTCCCTTTAGGCAAAGAATACCTCAAGTCAATACCTGGTATTTATTTTTTATTATTTATTTATAAACTGTTATTATCTGGGGTGCTAGAGATTGAAACCAGGGCCTTGTACATGCTGTGTGTTCTACCACTGAGCTACACCTCCAGCTCCAGATATATTGTATTTAAAAACAAGATGGTCTTCACTAAGACAGAGAACCATCCTGTTTTGTAATATTTCCTATGGTAACTGATGAGGACCCTATACATGTTCTTATACTTTTGTTTATGTTAGGAGGGGAGGAGGATGGGGGAGATGGAGAGAGTGCTACTGCATTGACCCTGCATTGCAGACAGTTAGTGTCACTGGAGTCAATCTAAGCAGAAAAGGATAAATTAAACAGTATTAATTCACAAAATCTTGGAATAGATTTTACGAGTTACATGACTGAAAAAGGATCAGTCAAGTAAAACACATTCAGAAGAACTGCTCAGTTATACTAGGGACTAAATGGCAGACATGCTTCCAGAACTTCCCCCGGGGAGAGTCTAGTGTTTGTCCCCTCATGTATGAAAAGAGGCTCTCACTGTGAGCCTCTGCCACTGCCTCGGGGTGCTCGCTTTATCTACAGCTCTCACCGGGACAGAGTGGTGCTGGGGTTATACTTTAGGTCACAAACAGTATCTTAACTAGAAGTATGGGAAATGCAGTGCTTTTTGAGGGGGATGGGTTGGTCTTTTGAGACAAGGTCTCTTTATGTAGTTCAGACTGGCTTTGAGCTCATTATGTACCCCAGTCTGAGCTCTAACTCCTGGTGCTTCTCTTGCCTCAGTCTCTCTAGTGCTGGGATTACAGGCGTGGGCCACCACACCTGGTTGGAAATGTAGTTCTTTTGCCTGTCTTCCTACATGATAAAGTAGGGAAGAAATCATGAAGAAGGTTGGAATTGGAGGAAGAGCAGAATTTTCCAAATGCCTTCCAGATCATGAGAGCATGCATATTCCTATCTCTGCAAAGCAAATGGGGAAGAGAGACGCAGTGCAGACTCAGTAAACTCCTGCAGATTTGCAGTGGGAAGAATATAACTTCAAAATATTCAAATACATTTTTATTTTCTCACTTCCTTCGTATGATGTTCCTCATTCAGTTAGAGGTGTCTATCATCAGATACGGTCAAGATTTTGAAATATGAAGAAAAATAAAATATCAATGATTACTTTTTGACTTCCCAAATGGAACTGAAGTCCCAACAAAAACGGTAGTATTGAAAACTAGCTTACTGAGACAGAAAAACTAATTATCTTTCATTCTCAGATATCTCTTACACATACTAAAAGCCAACTTGGATCAGAGTTTCACTATAAAGATAGTATGGAAAGGAGAGAATATTTAAGAAAGGTTTCCTTGGGACAGGAAGAAGCCATAAACCTTTCTCTGTGAGAGGAAGCAGAGATTGATTTGGAGAGGATTCAAGCAGGATGAGGATGTCGTTTGGGTCTCTGGAAAGGCATCCAACACCTCGGATCCTCCAGGCCTAGCCAGAGGGTGAAGAAAAGGGAGATGACAGAAACTGCAGATGGTTTGGGGGTAAGAACCTGGGAAAGTCTGGGTAATGGAGACGCCTAGGTAGATTGATTTGAGACAGAGACAAGGTTTCTCTTCCTGACCAGGACTTGACTTTGATTCCTATCTGTCGGTGGCCTGTCCAGCCCAGTCTTAGCGAGGAATCTTACTAAGTCACCTCCCACCCTAGCTATCTAATCAAGTTCCTTTAGTAACAATCCCTTCAGGCCAGTTTAGCAAGAATCCTTCTATTGATTGATTGATTGATAGAGCAGGAAGAAGTTATTGAGAGAAAGAAAGCTTCTGTCTAAGAGGGACAGAAGGGGGCCCGGAAAGTGGGTTGCCCTCTGACCTCGCTTCTTAAGGGTACAATCCCTGTATCTTAAGTGACTCTTCTTACTAATTTTCCATCCACTGCCTGCTTCACTCTGCTTGCTACCTAGGTAGGCATCTTTAGCTGCCTTTGTTGAATTCAGAGTTTAGCTTAACCTCTTTCTCTCTTCTTTTGCAGTAGACATGACTTTTCTTATAATAGATTTGAATAGTCTTCCTTAAAACTTGACCTTGGAGTCAAGCAGTGGGCCCCATTATCATGCACTAAAGGTTAAACAGGGCTTGCCATCCTGTGGTTCAAACCAGCAGAGGCCACTCAGAGATGGGAGTAGACCAGCGAAAGATCTGGTAACTGGAAGGCCAGAGTTATTCCTGTCAACCTCCATCACTCCTTCAGCGCCATCTTGGAAAGGAGGGGGAGAGACAAGAGGGTCCCTTAGGGGAGTTTGGAAAAATCCATAGTGGTGGGTGATTTAAGTTTGAATTGATTGACTATTTACCACCATGCCCCACACATTAATCTGGAAGAAATTTTCCTGAAAGCAGAAGAGACTGAGGCCCAACTTTTCAACACTTGCCCTGCTACTGAGCAGAAATAGAGCTCCATGACAAATTAGGATACTGAATAGAAAATAAGAGAGAAGTGCATTTGTTTTACACATCGAAGTTGTAAGTCTGAGCACTGACTGAGAAAGATGTGAGCTCCTGTGGAGCAGCATGCAGCAGTGGGCTGGAAATGCACGCTGGAAAGGCGAGAGCTGGGGAAGGGCAACCGTGGCCCTTTGCTTTCCTCGGGAGCGAAGGTAGGCTTTGAAGGGAACCCCACGTTTCTGGGGGGTGGTAGAGAAGACTAACGGCTGGCTCAGCTTGTTGAGAGACTCAGAGTCAAAGCTAAGGGAAGGGCTGTTGGAAGTGGAGTGGGACGTTTCTCCCTCCACAGGGTCCCCAGGGCCAGGAGGCTGCAGGAAATGCTCATGGTGGCTCTGTCACAGCACAGGAGCGCGAGCTGCAGGGCAGTGGCAGCTCCAGAGAGCAGCCAGGTGAAGGGACCAGCAGAGAGCACACCACAGAGCGTGCCGGCTGTGATCTCGGCAGCCGTGTCCAGCAGATGCCTGGGGATGGCATGGCCGCCAGAGGCTCCCTCCCATAAACGTAGGGACTTGACTGAGAGTTTACTCAAAAGAAACTGGCTTCTTCTAAGAGAGACTGTTTTTAAACAGTCTTCTAAACAGGTGCGGTGGTGTGCACCTGTAATCCCAGTATTTGGGAGGTAAAAGCAGGAGGATCACTGTGAATCTGAGGCCAACCTGGGGGACACAGTGAGTTCAAGGCTGGCCTAAACCAAAGATAGAGAGACCTTGTGTTAAAAAACAAAGCAAAGCCAACACCAAATAAATAAATAAATAGACAGTGTAAGTCTGAGATGGACAGGCACTTCTGTTCTGTTTTTTTGTTTTTTTGAGACAGGGTCTCACTATGCAGTTCAGGCTGGCCTTGAACTTGCAGTGATCCTCCTGCCTCAGTCTCCCAAGTGCTGGAATTACAGGTGTGTGCCATCATACCCGGTCAGATATTAATTTACAAATTTAATTTTATTTCTCTCACTTTAGCATGGTGACAGAGAATAGGAACTTTTCAGTCAAATGGCATGGGTTGGAAGTGACATCACTTGCTAGCAATGTGGCCTTGAGCAAATAACTTACATCTCTGTCCCTGGTTGCTCATTTGTGAACTAGGGATCCTGATGGTCCTCACTTTCAGCTGGGATGAGAATTAAATGGTTAATGTATCTTAAGAGTTTAGAAAGGGGTCTGGCACACTAGTGATTACCATGTAGGGTTTGCAATTATCACTGCCCTATAGGATGATATTTCCTCAGGAACTTGAAATTCACTACAGAAATTTAAGAGAAAAAAAAAAAAAACCTCCACTTGTTAGGTCCATCTCACCCACGATGTGAAATTTCGGATACTAGCACAGACAGTGACTCGGCTACAACAGCAGCATCACACATGACACGCAGCCTCTGGGGGAGTATGTCCAAAGTCCTGCTTCCTTCAGGAAGCTAAGCTTGAAACACAGGCTTGGGAGGCTGTTAAGGTGCACCCACTCCCACTTCGTTACAGGGATTTCTTTTAGCACATAGGGATGTTTTCACCATAGACAGGCTGCTGCCTGCTTTGGTCTGACTGCCTGCCTTAGCAGACTTCCCTTTATCTTCCACAACAGGGTAAAGTTACTCCCTGAATTATTATAGCACTTCAGGAAGAGGCAGGCTATTGTTACAAGAAGCACCTTTAAGTGTATTATGCACTCCTTTGAACAGAGATTTGTGGGTGTTATTTTTGCATTCTAAACCTTTGGGGCAGTGAGAGTTTTAGGAGAACAAACTCTACAGTGCAAAAGGAGGCTGGATCTGTGCTGTTATGAAATGGTGAAACCCTGACGTCAATGGCCTGTGGTAGTGTGTGGTGTTAACCACACCAAGGTCAGGCTGCTGTCTTAGCCTGGATGGAGGCTAAGTGTACCGGCCGCAGCTTGGCTGCGGTCTCTCAGGTGGCTGCCTGTGGGCCCGTGCAGGGATTTGCTCACTGAGGAGCTGGTGAGAACATGCGAGGGACCTTCTGTGTCGCTTGTCACCTGCTAACATTGTGTCAAGCACACTGCATTGAATATTACTTGAGTTTCCTAGGGCTTCTGGAACAGATGACCATACACTTGGTAGTGTAAAACAATAGAACTTTATTCTCTGATAATTCCAGAGTCTAGAAGACTGAAATCCAGGCGTCAGCAGGGCCAGGCGCCCTCTGAAGGCTCTGCAGGAAGTTCTTTGCTTCCTCTTGTTTCTGGTGACTCCGGAATTTTCTTGGCTGGCGGCTACATTGTTTCAGTCTCCGCCCCTCCATGCTCACATTATCTTCTTTTCTTCTTCCTGGTCTCCCAGAGCGACACTTGTTATTGGGTGTCAGACCCACTCAAGTAATCCAGGATGATCTCAAAGGATCCATGATCATTAATTAGTTCTGCAAAGACCCTTTCCCTAAATAAGATCATGTTCATGTTCTGGGTTTAGGATATGGGAATTTCCATTCAACCCACCTCAGAAACTTCTGGAATTTTCACAACTACATTCTGAAACATCTGTCATTACCTCAGAATTCAACTTCTAAATGTTTTCTTAAATTGCTCTGAGTTATTATAGTGCTTGTAAGTGATAGAGCTAATTTAAATGTCGAATTGTCTGATTTCAAATCTACTATTCCATCTACCATATCACACTAAAAATAACAATAATAGTAAGCAGCCATAACTGACATTTATAGTAATAGTAAATAACTGTAACTTACAGCTAAGCGTTTTGTTACTATTTGAAGTATTACTTCTAAATATTTCTATAATTTTTCACAATCTTACCATAAAGTCCTACAGTTCACAACGTATTGTGGAGGAAACTGAGCTTCAGATGAGTTTAAAAAGATCATGCATATAATAAGTGGCTAAATGAAAACTTGAAGTCAAAGTCAAGCCAGAACAAGTGCTGGCAGGCAGTTCTTTAAGGCACCGAGGATATCTGCAGCTAGTGGGTTAGCTTTTGCAAGATGAAGGGTTGGCTAAGCGTGATGGCTTCCTTTTGATTGTAAACTTGATTAGCTCCTGGGAGTGTCTGGGAGTGTCATGGAAGTGTGACCTTGGGGACTACATTTGGCCCCTGGCCTCTGACTCTTTGGCATTCTTCTCCTTGCTGTTTCCTGGCCACCATGAAGTGAGCAACTTTGCCCCACCCTGACCCTCCCACGCCTTTCCCTGGTGACATTTCTGCCTGGAGACAGCTGACAGTGGGGTGAAACCTCTGAAACCTTGGGCCAAAATAAACCACCCCTCCCTTAGATTGTTGGTGTTGGGTGTTTTGTCCCAGCAATGGGACACTGTGGCTGGCTGGTACACTGTGTCTCCTGAAAAAGCATCAAAAATTATTGACACATTTAGAGTCAGTTTCATCCCACCGGGTGCAGTGTGGTTTGGGCATTGTTTACACGATGAGTGAGGCAGGGATTTGGACCATTTTCCTCTTTGTCCTGTCCTAGAGCCTGTCTCCGTGGTCATGTCCTGTCTGTGCCTTGACTTTCCCTAATTCTCGGGGACTGTCTTTGGTGCTACAGAATGCACAGTGACTCTGCTTTGAAAAGCCCTTAAGCGTTTTCAGAGCTCTGTCTTATTTCATTCTTAGAGCAATCCCTGAGGTTGGTGGGGTGAGTATCATTACTCTCATTTTACAGTCGAAGAGACTGAGTTTCAAAGTGAGTTGTTACTGACTATTTGCTTCACACAGAGTGAGGATCGACTTGAAGCCTGGCTATTTGACCACAATTCTAATTCTTTTTCCAGTATACCAAGTCTGTTTCAGATTAAAAAAAAATTCCAAGAAAAAAAGGGTAAATTTGGCTAGTATTAACTTTAGATAGATAAAACACCCAGATGCACAGACACATACATATGTGTGAGAAAGGTCTCCTCTTCTTTTTCAGTTTTGAGGATAAACTATTGCATTTTAGCTTGGTATTAAAGAGTGATTTGGAGTTGAGAATTCCTCCTTAAGGGCAGAGGGCTCCTTGTCTGGCCTTATTTCCTTTGCGTTCCAAACAAGTGGGCTAAGTATGGTCTATTATGTCTAGACTCGTGTTTATTGCCCCATCTCCAGATGATAGATATTACTCAATAATGCTGATATCAAACAGTTCTGAGCCCTTCTTCCAAAGACTGCCCTGCATATGCCAAAGCTTTATGATGACAAGTCATAGAGCTGGAATGAATGGAATGTGATATCCAAAGCCTGTCTTTCTCTCAAGTATGAAGACTGAGAACCCTTGGCTTAAGGATATTTCTGCATAGTAGCTGAGTTAGTAATTTTCTAAATAATGAAAAGAGTTTAACCCAAGGTGCCAAAAAAATCATTTGACAGCAGTTTGAGTGCTTCTTCTTTCCCACTGAGTCACTGCCCCCAACACAAAGCTTAGGCGCCCCCTTCAATGCCACAGTAACTGCCTACCGCCAGGACCCTCAGTCACTCAGCTCCTGACCTGCTCAGCACAGTGCCACTGCCTAGGACTCATCACTCATCATCTTGAAATCCCTGACTCCTCGCCCCTCATGTCAGTCAGGTGGCGCAGGACATTCTGCAAGACTGACTGTCTATGCAACAGTGGTCTCAAAAGATTATAATGGAGCTGAAAAATTTCTGTCATCCAGTGATATTGAAGCCATCATAACATCATAACACAACGCACTGGTCATGTGTTTATTGTGAAATGATATATAATATGCACTGTGTGTTATTATAATCTAAACTATATATTAAATAAACCTATACTAGGTCATTTTAAAGTATAGCTCATATGGTTATGCACACTATAATGTGCTTGATAATTGTAATAGCTATGTTCCTGCCTTACACATTTGCCATCCTAGAATTTTGTCATAATTTTAGAGTGTACTTCTTTGACTTATGAAAAAGTTTCTTTGCTAAACAGAAGTCTATGTTAGGCCAACAGCAACCTCATATATTTTTGATTTTTGAATGCATCAAGAGGCCACATCAAGTGACTGACGCATATACCATGTAGCTTGCTACCACTTGGATAAAAATCACATGACAATGCATTTCTCAGAAAGTATCCTGTCCTTGTGTGATGTGTGAGTATAAACACATGCACGCAAGCACGCAGGCACGCACACACACACTGCCAAGCCAACTAGAACCATAACTTCTACACATGCATAAAACGCTGTCCATCAGATTGTGGGGTCTGGCAGCCTGAGAAGTTAGAGTGACAATGATTTTCCCTCAGTCTGAATGGTCTGCACTTACATTTCCTCTCCACATATTTAAATTCTATCACCTGAGGGCAAGTTCAAGTGTCATCTCCTTGAAAAATTAGTCACCATTTCATATTCTTCTGTCACCCCTCCCAAATTCAGTAACCCCTCTTTTCTGAATCTCTTTCTTGCTTATACTCCTCTTATGGTGCTTCTTAGTTTTTACCCTATGTTGTAATATGTTGGCATACGTCTTCTTCCTAGTTAGGTTATAAACTCCTTGAGGATGCATTTGACTGGTTCATCTTTGTTTCCCCAAAGCCCAGCATGATAACTTGTATATAACTGTTGCTTAAGAAAATTTGTGAAATGAATAAGCAAACCATAAAAATCCAGGATTATGAACAAAAACCTTAAAAAAATCAATATTTCTTATGTCAAGTCCTACATCCTTAGTTTTTTCAGGGATTATAGAAAATATGGCCATGAGGATGCTTCTATTTGTAAGTCAAAAGGTCAGGAGATATTAATAGTGAGAATGCTGTGGCTTTCTGCCTAGGGCCATCAAACAGAACATGCCATAGCATTTAGCTGACCTTGGACATTTGGCTCTGACACAGTACCGAATGATCTAGCTTCTTAAGAAATGACTAATCTACACAGCTTCTGAGTAATTGTTCCTTCCTGAAAATGGAGGAAAATTTTTATTAAAAATATTCCAGGCTGAAGATGTTGTTACAGTTCTTTCACCACATTGTAAAGTCAAATGAACTCAGCAGCAAAAAACCAAACAGAAAATGTTTAACTATTCTATTTAAACTTACACTATTTATAGTCACCCTATATTAATCATTTCTAGGATAAATGAAATCTTCATGGAAACAGTAGACAAAAAACTGACTATTTCTCTGGTATGAGATGTTAAATTGTAAAATTCACACATATTTCAGAAATTCAGTCATTTATTTGTTAAGAACAGTTAATGAACTTATATAGAAGCATATAAAAATTTAGTAGCATTCAAAAAGTAAATAGACAATACTAATAGAGTTTATCACTTTCTCATATACATTGAAACTATGATGTTTATATGACTAATATCTGTTGGATAGTATTTGACATTAGAAAAACTTATTAAAATGCTAAGAAACATTACTTAATAAACTAATGTAAATGGGAAATATATTTTAAAGAAGTTTCCTATTTTAAAACTGTAAGTATGTGGTCATGCATGGTTATATATTATTGGTAGAAATAGACTTCATTAAATCAGTAGAATTGGGCAACTGTGAAGTAGTCAGCAAAAATGTTGAGGAGCAGTCATGGTGAAAAGGAAGAGATTTTCCAGGTTTTGATTCTTATAACTGCAAGAGACAGGGAAGAAAGAGAATTTAGTTGGGACAGTAACAAGCCATGTGGAGTGGTTGGACTGGGACTCAGAGAGGACACAGAAGCAGTGAGCTCAGGAGGTGGCTGGGCAGGTCATCCATGGCGTCCATTAGCACCATCGTGGTGGACACGAGTTGACCAGGAGTTTGTATACCGTGTTGCCTCACTGGTCCTATGTATCAGAATCACTCCCCGGCCAGGGAGATGGCAGAGCTCAACCTCTTCAGGGTTTTAGTGGTTGGTTCCCATCAAGAATCACTATCATAATCTGCTCCCCAGTGTTTTCTTTGCTCCTTTAAAAATGGCCATGTCCTCCCAGAAAGGCAGCAGCAGTGTGAAACAAGTGACCACAGTTGGGGTAGACTCACAGGTCCGGGCCAATGAATGCCCCCAATAAATAAAAGGGGTACATTTACTCTTGCGGACCTGAGTTCAAGAATTTGTGTTTGATAGCTTTCTCTTAACATGGTCAGAAGTTTTTCATTCCTTGTACATATATACCAAGCCAGCTTCTCCACCACTGTCGTTAACTCTGAAACGCAGAGTGAACATAGTATCTGAAACAGTCTCACATGTTTCTGAAAGGATTTTTGTGGTCACCCTGATTGCAACTTCCTTTCACTGGTTCTTTGCAGTGTTTAACATGCAACTGAATCAATTTGCTAAATTAAATATGCTCGGTGTGAGATGTGAGCAAAGGAAAACCTGCTGGGAACAGAATAAGCACAAAATAAGATATACAATCTTTTCTCCTTTGCAAGCACACAAAAACAGAAATGGATACCTTGGGTTGACACTCTTCAGCTCTTTTAAAATTCCAAAATGGAGCTGGCATGGTGGTGCACGCCTGTAATCCCAGCACTCGGGGTGGTGGTGGGGAACCTGAGACCTGAGGGTCACTACAAGTTCAAGACCAGTCTGCACTACAAAGTGAGCCCAAAGCCAGTCTGAACTGCATAGGAGACCCTGTCTCAAAAAGACAAAAAAAAAAAAAAAAAATATATATATATATATATATATATATATATAATTCCAAAATGTTGTTTACATACTAAGCAGAGACAATAATACTCAAAATTGGATTAAAAACAAAGGATTCTAAGTAAATCCAACAGAAAAAGTGTAAACCATTGATGGAAAAGGGTTAAAGAATTGTTGGGCTGCAGAAGTTAGGCAATTTTGATGAATTTCTAAGGATTCAACTTTTTAGTTGGGGTTCTCTTTTCAATATGTACTTTTTTTTTTAGCAGAAAACTTAGATCGAAAAGCTCATCTTACGAACAAACCTTGGGCATATTATGTTTTCATCGTTTCCAGAGGAATGAAATTGCTGAGAGCCTCCCCACTTGACCTGTTTAAAAGTGGCATCCATGCTACTGAAGAAAGCATATTCTAAGACTGTGCCATAGAGTGGCTCTTCTAGTATGTCTGTGCTTTTATTCTGTATGCACTTTAGTTTGAGACTCAAGGAGTCAGTGAATGTCTAAATCTACTCTGCATAGAGTCTGGTCCCCTACAGAACAGTAAGAATTAAATATTAACAATAGTAATAATGCTAATATCAATGATGAGGATCTAAAGTTTAATGTTTAATTTTTACTATGCTCCAGGGTGTTGGACTCCAAATATCTGCCTAATAATAGTTAAATGGGCAACCACATGCTTACCTACTCTTTGACTGTAATACCTTCTAAGAACACTGCTTTCAGAGAAAGCACTTTCACTGAATTAATCTCATTTAATCCTCATAGCAAACCTGTGTGTTAAGCTATTATTGTTATTATTGTTATTATATTTTCACAAATAAGGTCTAAGCAATTGTATGACTTGCCTAAATCATACAGCTAACTGCCAGAGCTGAGACTTGCACTATAAGGTGGGATTCCAAGTTTCAGCACTTGCTACAGCCACAGTGTCTCCAGTGTAATTACTTGCTAGATACAGTCTCAGAGGAATTGTTGGAGAAAACTTTTATCCGTGTTATTTATCATCACAAAAGGGACTTTGTACCTAAGATAGGTCAGCATTCCTTTGGTATAGAACACTCTAGATTTTATTTTTATTTTTATTGGTACCAGGGATCAAACTCACGACCTCATGCTTGCCAGGCAGGCACTTGTGCCACTGAGCTAAATCCCCAGCCAAATACCCTAGATTTTAAATGACATCATGCTCTCCTTGATTGGAAAGAACACTTCAGAAGATGGAGGAGGGGGAGTATAATTAGAGAAAAACCAAGTGGCCGATTACTGCTTAGGTTTATTTTTTTAAAGCTAAACATTTAAATTTCCTTAAAGTCATTTTGAAGCTAATACCATGGTTTCAATGCAACATTCTAAAGAGGCCTTTGAGAGCTACAACCAGTGATCAGGAGTATTGACTGATTTTTACCAGCAGGGGGCAGTAGGCATTTCCCCATTGGTTTCTTATGTATGACAGAACCAGTGGACCCTACAACTGGCTCCCTACCTCCACCTCTTCATTTGAAAAGTATGAGGAAAACAGAATGGAGTATAACGACTTAGTGTAATTCTTAAAAGTCCTACAGAAATCCTTGAAAACTAATGGACTCACTGTAGTAGAATGCATCATGGTGCAATATTGAGTTGCTCTCCAAATTTTAGATAAATTCTAGAAATTGAGAAGAAAAAGTTCAAAAGCGTGCCATTCAGTTTTATTATTCAGATCAAAATATGCAGCTAAATATTCCTATGAATTACTGAATGTCCAGCATATATTTATCGTTAATGAACAAAGAATGCCAAGGTCTGCCAGGGATATTTTTGGTAATAGTCTGCTCACTTTCCAGAGAGAATTTTGTTTTCCTTCATCTCACAAAAGGCACTGAAAAAATAAAGTCACATATTTCTATCCTTCTGGGGAGCTGAGTTATAAGTCGATTCTGTCAAGGGGAGCAAGGTGACTGAATGCCTACAAGCGTAATTATTATGAATAGTGGTAAAGAGTGAGGAATTTAAAAAACAGAGAGAGCCTGAAAGAGAAGCATTGGAACATAACGTCCCCACAGCATTGAGAAAGATCACCAGGAAGTCTTGACTCTTTCCATCTTCCACATCTAATCCTTTACTTTCCATACCTTCCCAAATACAGTTAGGATGGGTGGGGATACAGCTCAGTGGCACAGCCTGCCTGGCAAGCATGAGGTCCTGAGTCTGATCTCTGGTACAAAAAAACAAAAAACAAACAAACAAAAACACAACACTGTTTCCAAATATAGGTAGGTAGGCTGTAAAACCACAGCTATTGGAAAGCACCAATATGTGCTCATTTTTTCAATTTTTAATTTTTTATTCATACATGTTTGTAGTACCTAATGGCTGTATTCCTCCTGGTGGGTTGCACATACACATTACACTTCTTTTTTGTTATCCTCTCTTCCCCCCCCATTCCTCCCCTCCCTCCATCAGTCTTCCTCCCTTATTTGCAAAAGATCTATTTTCATGGGCAAATGAAATGAATAGACGCTCCTCAGGAGAAGAAGTGTAACTGCTGTTTTAATTTCATAAGAGAATTTTAAGAAGGAGTCTTGGGCCCCTGGATCCCAGACTATGAACTGGTCTGGAAGCCAAAGACTTGTAATCCTCCTAAGTAGAACTGGTTTATTCACCGAGGTTTGAGCATTATGAATAAACCTAGCAGAACCTAGTTAAGTATTATGAATAAACAGGCAACCGTGAGAGTTCCAGCAGGAACCTTTATTACCTCCTGGCCTTACCTTCAAATACGGTCACACTGACGGTTAGGGATTCAGCATATGCATTTGGGGGAGGGAGACCAGAAATCAATCTATACCAGTCTCCTTTCCTCATTCTTTGGGGGCAATACCACCGCTCCCCTAACCCCAGATCAGACCAGACCATCACTACTACCTTTTAGGATGCTTA
Source organism: Dasyprocta punctata (assembly GCA_004363535.1). NCBI lineage: Eukaryota > Metazoa > Chordata > Mammalia > Rodentia > Dasyproctidae > Dasyprocta > Dasyprocta punctata. The sequence continues at coordinate 37,210 of RJWM01003766.1, forward strand.
TCTAAAAACATGACAAAAATAAAAAGTAACCTTCCTCACCAGAAAGGTTATGGCCTCTCTCCAGTGAATGCTGATGAGCAGGATGTCTGGCCTTGGGCTTTGGGCTCTACGAAGGCCAGGGTGGAGCTTTTCAAGTATATCTCAAAGGACAACAAATGAATTCCACTTGGGGAGCAAGTTTAATGTTAGGGTGGACATCAGTATCGTGTATCAGACATAATTTAAACAAAAACCACTTTCTTCTGGAATATGCCACAGTTGGCATCTAATGTTACTCTGGCTCCAGAATTTGGATTCTGAGTTTGAGAGGGCACCCTGCAGAGCCTGGGTCCTGTGGTTGCTCCCAGAGTGACACTAGCTCTCTGCTGTTAGGATTTGCCAGCCTCCCAGTAAGATGCCCTGGTGTCCAAGCCATTGTGGCTAAAGAAGGTCTCGGAAATCAGCTAACCACTACAGGGGAAGCAATTGAAGTTGTTAACTCTCTTTTTTCCAGCGCAGAAAAGGGCATTTCCTTTGCCCTCAACTGACCAAAAAATGCTTTTAAACACTCAAATGGGAGCAGTTTGCAAATGCCAGTGTGCTGATGGCAGTTATCAGTTCGACTCCTGTTTCCCAGGCTGCAGGATCCCCGGGTGCAGTCCCTTAGCGTGACCTTTCTGAAGGCTCGCCTCCTGCAGAGGTGTCGATGGGAGAGAGGAGGAAGGGAGAATAATGTGACCTGCTTCCACCAGGAAGCTTCAGATCATTTCCCTTTGTCCGTGCGCCCCTTTGGGAGATTTTGATCCAATCTGCTGTGGTGAGAAGCAGCTCTCCACATAACGAGGGGGAAAAAAACCCCTCGAACTTTCATTTTCCTCCTAAGAAATGAGATTTTATTTCTGGATGACAAGGGCTTTGGCAGAAAGGCCATAGTGTGGTATGCGAGTGACCCTTTCACAGCTGTTGAACATCAGTAGTACACATCCAAACTATAGAGGCAGCTCTTATAATATCAGCCAAAGGAAGAGTTTAGAGAGAGCAGAATGTCTTTAAGGAACTGTGTAACTGTAACTGAATCTTTCAAATAATGGTGTAACCTCTGGGACAGAGCAGCAATCGTCCCGAGCTGCATTCATAGGGAGCTGAGCTCACAGAGGCGGCATGGGGTGCAGAGACGCGCAGCCCTTTGTTAGCCGTTTGTGTCTCACTGGCATTGTTAGGATGGCCCACACAGGTTGTCTGCTTTCCCTCGGGTCACCTGGATAATTCAGCAGATGCTTCCGGATGTCCGTGACTTAATCTCCTGCCTGGCTTCACTCAGAGGTTCGGGAGCGCACAGCCAGGAGGTTAACCGAGCTCTCAAAGAAAGGTGCTACGTGGACACAGAGGTCTGAGTGGGAGGAGGGACACTTCCCTGGATGACAGGAAGGCAGAAAGTTGAACTACCAAGGTGCTTTATGACATGTGCCACCCACAAACACTGACGAGAGGGTCCATTATTAGGGGTCTTCCTGCTGAATTAGGAATCAACCCAAAAGACCCTGATGTCATTTACCCTCTTGCAAAATCATGTGACCCAGGTTTCAGCCATAACCACGGAGGAGTTAAGGGTGAGTGAGTGACTTTCCGAATCAAAACTTCAAAAGCAGAGGGAAGAAAATGTCACCAAGAAGCTGCAAGAAACAGGATGAGACAGTTGGGCAAGTGTTCACCTGTGAGGCTACCTGCTTTTCTGCTTCAGAACACCACGTATCACGTGACCCTGCTTTTCACGGCTTCAACAATGCAAGATCTAGATTAATGTCACCTTCATACATTTATACTCTCCTTTCTTCTTTTCTTCCTTCCTGCTCCCTCTCTCTCTTCTCTCTGTCTCTGTCTCTGTCTCTCTCTCTATGTCTCTCTCTCTCTCTCTGTGTCTCTCTCTTGTGTGGGTGGCAGAGATCAGCCTTTGCCCTTTCTGTGAGTTACCCAGGCTGGACTCTTGTTGCAAACCTCCTGCCTCAGCCTTCCAGAGTGCTGAGATTATAGCTGTATACTACACATCTGGCTCAATGTCACCTTCTTTTTAATAGTTAAATTAAACACAAGCTGGATTTTGTCTACTGTTGGTTGCAGGCGAGCCATAGTTGAACAAGGAACATGGTAAACAGGTACCTCAATTTCCACGACTCTTCCTCCATGGACAGGCCCTGGCCCTGGTCCCACTTCTAGACATAATGCTGCATCACACTTCCTGTTCATGGAACCTCACATATTGAAATTAACTTTTTTTTTTTACTTTATGGAAAAAAAATAAAACAAAATGTCAAAACGAAATAGTGGGAGAATAACAAGAGCTAATATATTGCGCATTGTTATCTTCAAGGTAGTTACTCAGAGTACAAGATATTGCTATAAAAAATTCTCTGAACAACATTAGCACAAACCTTTCTTTTCAATGAACTATCTTGTGTTTTTTTCTTCTTCCCTTCCTTCCTTCTCCCTTCCCTCCACCCTAGCTCCTCTTTCTTTTTGGTTTCTTCTCATTTCACAATATCTATTGTACATTTACTTTTTTTTTAATTTTAAAGATAGTAAAATACAAAAGAACATAACAGAATAAAGTCAATCAAAACAAAGCAGTAGGACTGGTACAGAACTTAGAAGATTGATAATGTGAGTACAATAGCTACTATAACATACCTTGCTATCTTCAGATTAGCTGACCATTCCAACAGATGTAGTAGAATTGAACCAAAAACAAAACAAAACAAAATCAATAAAAACAGAATATAAAATAAAGGGAAAAAAAGAGAAAAATAATAACGAACAGAGTAAAGCAAAATGGTGAGAATCAGATTGGTCCTCCAAGACAAGACAGAAGAGAGTTCCCTGTATTTGCAACATTGCCTACTGTCATCATGCAAAGAGACATTCAGGGTGCCGATCAGAGGCCTGCAAAATCTATGAAAAAACACTAGCGTTTAGTTGCTTTATGTACCTTAGTTGCCATCAATTTAGCCAGACCTCAGAGCCAGCAGCTTGCTTACTAGGGGTGGGGGGTGGGGTGGGGATATGGATGATGTCCTTGATTCCAAGCCCGCGCGCTAGTGCCGCGCGGGCCCAGCGAGTTGGGGCCCGGTTGGGCCCATTCTGGTTCTCCTCCGGGGTCTGGGCAGCCCCCAAACCCCGGAATGCGGATCAGTTCTCTCTTGATGTCCATTTACTTTTTAAATTATAAATATTTCAAATATACAGAAAAGAACAAAGGATAACTCAAAAACATGTTGGCAACATTATTTTTGTAAGTGTTGCTAAATTTTGCCATATTTACTTCAGATTTCCTGAAAATAAGATTAGGATTATAGTTAAAGACCTCTTTCTTTATTTTCCAGTCCATTTCTTTCCTTCCCTAACCACTATCAGAAGTCAGCAATACATTGACCTCATTCTTATTTTACTGTGTGTATATCATCCTGTGTAATCTAAAAATGTACATATAGGGCTCATTCACTATTTGTTTTTATTCACCATCGTATTTTTAAGAACTTAACCACAATGACATATACAGAACCAATTTTCTAATCTTAATGAATATAGGGACAAGGCTCATTTTATTTATTTATTTATTTTATTTATTTGATATTTACCTATAAGAGGCAATGCCATTCATATTGTTTCCAATTATTCACTATTACAAATAGTGCTCCATGACTGCCCCTGCCCTCACCCCCACCACTAGGGATTGAATCCAGGGCTTTTTGCACTGAGCTACATCTCAAGTTCTTTTAAAAATTTTAAAATTTTGCAATAGAGTCTCCTTAACATGCTAAGTTGCCTAGGTGATGATGAATTTATGATCTTCCTGCCTCAGCCTCTGGAATGCAGGGAATACAGGCATACACCACCATGACTGGCTCATAAATCCTCCTTATACAAACAATCCTTGAGGATCTTTTGGTGTGCACCTAGCAGTGAAGTTGGTGCGACAAACACTGTGCTATCAACAACTTCATATGACATTGCCAAATTTGTGCCAACTTGTACTCCTGAAGGATATAAGAATTCCTATTTCCCCATATTTTTACCAATGCTTTTTACTCTTTGCTAAGCTTGTACTGTAAAATCCTAGCTCATCATAGTTTTTATTTTATTTCCCAGATTTCTAGTAACTTAAGTTTAGTTCTAGTTTTTAGTCATAGTTTTTATTTTATTTCCCAGATTTCTAGTAACTTAAGTTTAGTTCCAAACATTTATCATCCATTTATCTAGGTTTCCCCATCCGTAAATGCCTATCCTTTGTACATTTCTTTCTTTTAGATTAGTTGTTCTTTTCTTATTCATTTGAAAGAATTCTTTGTATTAGACAGAGTTATAAGAAATTGCCATTTTTGTGGGTCAGAAATTGTATATTGGCAATTTCATATAGATAAAACAAGTTATTTTTTGATACTAGTCTTTTGAGTGGCATGAGTGACAGCTGCTTTCTTCCAGTTTATAACTCTTCTTTTAAATGTCTTTATGACATCTTTTGGCATGTAGAAGAAAAGTTTAATACAATCATTCTTCCATATCCATGTGTTCTGTATTCCTGGATTCAACCAATATCAGATAAGAAATATTTTGGGGAAATTGCATCTGTAGTGAATATGTATAGACATTTTTCTTTTACTTCAAACAATGCAGTATAACAACTACATAACATTTACATTGTATTGGTATCATGAGTAATCTAGAAGTTAGAACTTAGAAATACTTTACATTTTATGTAAGGGCCTTGAGTATCTGCAGATTTTAGCATCCTGGGGTGGGAATGGGCACCAATCCCCCATGGATACTAAGTGTGCAATTTAAAAAGCAGTGTTAGTATCACTGGATACACAAATATGTAAATTAAAGCCTGTCTCATCGTGTCATATAGAATCATCACATGCTTTTATTTTTCTAAATCCATTTCAGTGAAACCCAGTTGTCCCGTCAGAGTTGCTGGGAAATGTAATCTGTCGTTTCTCTCAGGGAGTACCTGTCATCCATGTGGGATCATACAGGACCTCTAGAGGTCAAAATTAATGGGGACAACGTCCCCGGTTCTTAGTTTATCTCTGAGAACTTGCTCTTCCTGACTGTGTAATCTATTGCAGACCAAAAACTCTTCTGGCGATGTTTACGTTTTCCAAGTCCAAGTCTTTTTCTGACTCCTGTTTGGAGTGTTCTGGGCCTTCCTAGGTGCATACAGAGCCATCACTACTGGAGCTCCTACCAGCTGCAGAAATTGAGGTATGTCTAATGATTGCTCATTCAGGAAAGCAACTTTCCTCCTCTCTCCTAAAGGCCGGGTATCTCTATCTTTTCCTTTTCCAAGTACATAACCTTCATCCCAACTGTTCTATAAGATCCAGGTTAAATTCTCACCCTTGGGGCTAAAAACAAGACTAGTTAAAAGTGGGGTGGTAAGGGGTGAGAGTGTAGCACAATGTTGGTGAGGAGTCTAGACTGTGTGACCAAAAATCTGGCTAACTATTCTCTGGAAAAGAAATCATACACCAAATCTTTGACGTGGTTATTTCCAAACACTGAGGGAACTTCCATTTTTTATTTTTAAGTCCTCTGAATTCTTACAAAAAAGTGTATGGTTAGAAAAATAAATATTTTTAGCAAAATGTCACAAAGTGATAGGAAGGATGTTGACAACCAATGAAAACCTTATAATCAAAACTTACAAATATTTTCCAGATATTTACCTTCAAAATCATCCTTTTCAGATACTTGGGAGCAGGGGACTGTGATGACAGAACAGTGAAAACAGGAGAAATGTCTTTCATGTTCTCAAAAACTACTAGGTCTGATGAAAAGATCCCTGTATTAATAGGTCATTTGGGTTTTTTTCCCCGGCTTTGCCAAGAAACAATTGTGCAACTTTGGCAATCTTTTAATCTTTAGGCTCCTAACTCTTTACTACTTTCTAGACAGTCTCTAATGCCTCTTTTCAGCCCCGGAACTTTATAATAAATGTTATTTAGAGATTCCCGGTTGGTAGCTGTCAATGTGGTGTCTGTAGCCAGGCAGACTTTCCCTCTGAAAGGGTGAATGTATCTGCCAGCCATTCTTTCAGCCCTTCCTGATTTTCAGCGATCACTGAGCCAAATGCTTATAAGAGCTTCAGCCTGGAAAATGCCTCACTGACTAGACAGCTGAGATTTGCTCCCAGTATCGTCAGGTTAAACAGACGGCCACCAGACCCAACAGCTGGGCTGGCTCCTTCCGGGCAGCTTGCCAGCATGTGAACACAGAGGCACGTTCACTGGACACCCGGATCTGCACAAACCAGGATCTGGCCTCGGCTCACTTTCTCTCTGTAGGCCTTCAAGGCCTGAGCAGCTGTGCCATTGTGTCCGGGTCACTGGAGAAGCTGCCTCCTCTCCGGGGAGATGACTCTGAACCACTGCTCTCTAAAGCTAATTGAGTTTCTGTAATAGATTTGTTCTCAGTTTCGACCTTTTAACAGTCTCACTGAGCTCTGCCGTGGGCAGCACAAATGCTTTTCGTCTCCTACTCTACCTAATTGAGTAGTTCTCAACAAGGTAGGAGAGCAATCTATTTCCATCTTTCCGAGACAAACCCGGCCCCTCCCTTTCTGCCTTTTTAGTTGAGGTTTCTTGACATAGCATTTTAGAGAACTAGACTGTATTAGGATGGTGGAAGATAATGCTGTTTCTTCACAAGAGAATCAATAGCCTTTTATCCCTGTAGATGAGGCTGTGGTTATGCCAGTATTCTGGACTAGAAATTGTGAGATTTCAGGATTGAATAGAGTCTTGACTATCAGATTCAATTTTCATATACTCCATTGCTTCCTATTAAGATATGAGTATATGACCTATCCCAGTTCCTGGTAACCAACCCAGCTTATAAACAGTCTTTTAATCTTTTAGTCAACAAATATTTGCTGAACATCTGTGCTCTATTTAAAATTGGATGGCGAGATAAAATGTAATATGATTCTAGAGTTGCTTTTGGAGTTAGAAATGCTTACAACCTAAATGACAAAAGATCGTCTCATTTAAACCCAGAAGGATAAGCCCAGCATGGTCATGCATGCCTTTAGTCCCAGCTACTCAGGAGGCTGGGGGAAGAGGATTGCATGAGCCCAGGAGTCTGGGGCCAGGCTGGGCAACACAGCAAGGATGCTATCTTTTTAAAGAAGGTATTTCTTTGGGTAAAGTTTGGGCAACTAAAGGATTCTTCCCCTTACCACCTGGTCTTTGCTGACCTCAGTTGAAATGTGATGTCATCGTCCTAGTGGGGCATTGTGACAGCATTCCACTGGTTGGCAATTCAGGTTCCAAGTTGACACACTGTCTACTGGCCTTGACCTACACCAGGCCTTCTCTGATCTACTGGACCCCTCAGGATGTCTGAACCTTCTTTGTGGGATTCTAGAACCCTCAGCTACCTTTCTCCATCACCAAAAGCATAGGAGGGCAGGTCTTGGCAAGTCCCAGTGATCGTCTCCATAAACATTTATTTTGATGCAATGATGTCTTTGCTTCCATGGTTCTGTTGCAATTGCAGTGGTGTCTCAGTTCACAAGTTTAATTCTTTCCATGATTCTGGTTGCAAACCGAATTGAATGAGAACTGAATCAAATTCAAAGGTTAGGTTCAATGTTGACCTCATGGGGAAATTTGATTACATTCTCATTCAATTTGGTTTGTGATCTGAATCATGGGAAGAACTAAATTCATGAACTGAGATACCACTGTACCAGAAATAGGTCTAACTAATAAGTTACTATTTCAAAATATTCTGTGCGTTAACCCTCTGTCCTTGCAACTAACCCAGTTGTTATGGTTTATGTTCCTGTAGCCCCACCACGTCTCATGTGATCATGGATGCAGCTGAGTCTAGTGTTTGTGATTGGTTTGTTGTCTGGCAGTGGGATTGGTGGTGTGAGTGCGGCACCCTCCCTGGAGTGGAGTCAACATACAAGGCAAGGGCGAGAAGAAGGTGTGTCTTCTCTCTCACTGGTTCGCGCTTCCTGTTTGCGGCAGCCATGAACAGCTGCCCCCCAGCCACGCCACCCTGACTTGCAGCCAGCTGAGTATGGATTGAAACCTTCAATATTGTAAGAAAAAGACCTTTCCTTCCCTAATTTTGGGCATCAGGTATTTTGTGTCAGCAATGAGAGAAAAGTAACTAAGATACCAGTTTATCAGATACTCAGTGCAATTCTAGCAGTTTAAAGATATGGTCTTTGGAGGGAGGGGGATATTGGGGATGGAACCCAGAGCCTTTGCTCTGAGCTACATTTTCCATCATGGGGTCTCACTAAGTTGCTAAGTTGCCTACACTGGTCTTGAACTTGCCATCTTCCTGCCTCAGGCTTCCAGGGTGGTAGGTATACAGTCATGAACCCCCCTCCGCTGTTTAGGGTATGTTCTTTATCAACAATATTGGTCCTACATGAGAGCCAACCATTTCATCTAGTGCCTACCCAAAGTTTGAAGAAACAGTGACTGGCTTTGATTCACCCACAGGTGATACAACATTGGTTTCCAGTGTGCTAACCTCCTAAGAAAATTTCAAAGTTAGTTTAATTTATTTATGATTTTTACCTTATATATTCTGGATTCATAATCTTGGCCTTTTGAAGATGTAGTTTCCTGTAATCTTTCTGTGTTTTGTAGCTGATTTTTCTCTGCTCTGTGTTCAATGACTTGATGGCTGAAATAGAGTTGCAATATCTAAAAGAGAACTAATGAAAACAAAATTCTTACAGTACTGCCAAAGACAGAATTGCTCTGCTAGGCTTAAGAAAAACCCTTTAAGAAGCCCAAAATTATGTGGCCTCTAGGTGCATGAGGGCAGGGAACTACTGTCTTATCCTTCTCTGAGTACTTCACATGTAGCATTCTACTTAGCATATATTGTGTACTCAATATATTTGCCCAAAAATAAATAAATGCATTAGCAAACATCCAAATAGCAGTTGATATCAGTGGGATATAGACTTAGCTGTTGGAAGTAAAACCATTGTTTGAGCACTTATTTGGCTTCCAAAGAACTGCTCACCATGTCTGCACATCAGACACACTGACTTTTAGGTTGACCTGGTTACACACACTTGCATGCACACATACACACACACAAAGCAACATATCATGCAGATATTCTGGATTTGATGCCTCCTGCAAATTTATCAGCCAAGCAAACTCTTATGACACTGAGCCCTTTGATTTTACATTAAAGAATTACATTTATTTCGTACAAAATGAATGTAGTGCCCATTGGAAGTTCTGCCAACTCGACCCATAGAAACATAGACAAAATTGGAAAAGGTGCCTGAGTATCAACCCCCCCCACACACACAAAGTTCAAGGTATGGACAGCGCTTCCTGCTCTCCTTCAAAGCCATAGTCATGCTTCCAGGTCAGATCTTTTTTAAAGGACTCTGTATTTGGTTTCGTGACTCATGGAAATTTGAGATAGCAGAGGGGCAGGAAAGGCTGCTGAGGTGAGTGCACAGGTCACAGATGCGCTGACTTGTGGACGCTGCTAAAGGAAGAGGCAGCAGAATTCAAGGAGACATGGAACTGTAGCCCTCTGTAGGGGACATATCCCCAGTCCCGCCTCCTTCTCTTTGGAGGCTGCCCTCCCCCTTCTCTATAGAGTCCTGGCGCCCTCACTCCAAGTACAGCGTCCCTCAGTGTCTGCCCCTGCAGGAGCCAGTATAGCACTGATATTCAGTCCCCTCAGAACAGGTCAGTCCCGGGATGGTACTGGAGACAGATGCTTCTCACCACTGTGGCAGGAAGAGTATGCGCGTGGGGCTGCTTGTGGCCTCTTCTCTAGTGTGTGGAGAAAGACACATTTGGAAGTTCTTTTTAGCTGTCGTAAATAAATTTGTGCCTGTTTGAGATGTTTTGATATACATATACACTGTGCAATGACTGCCACAAACTAATTAAAACGTCCATTGCTTCTCAAAGTTACCATGTATGCATGTATGGGTGTGTGCCTCCGTGTGTGTGTGTGTGTGTGTGTGTGTGTGTGTGTGTGATATGAGAATGCTTAAGGTCCACTCTCTTAGCAATTTTCAAGCAGCCAAGACAGAATTACTAACTGTGGTCCTCACGCTCATCCTACATAAGGAAACTTTGGACCCCTTCACTGACATTTTCCTGCTTCCCCCATGCTCCCAGGCCTTGGGCATCTCTAGTCTATCCTCTCCTTCTGTATGTTTGACTTTTTAAAGATTCCACATATAAGTGAGATCATGACACATATAAGTGAGATTGTGGAGGGGTCTTTGTAGCAAGCAGAACAGGACTAGTGTGTCCTACTGTTATCCAGTCTGGTGCTGTCCTTTGGTCCTGTTCATCAACTGGAGTGAACACTTGGACTGCTTATGTTTCTGCTCCAGCGGTCTTCAGTAGTTCTCGTCATTTACACTGAACAATCTGCGTGGTGCTGGCATCAGGCCCCAGGGGAACCTGCTCCTTGGCCCTGCCTGCTTGTGCCCACTCCCCTGGGGGCCCCTGTCTCCTGCAGCTGTCTGGCCACACTCTGCTTTCTCCCATTCCAGAATCAGCCTGTCCCCATGGCTCTTACCACCTCCTTCTTGCCCAGTCAGGCACAGAATTTTCCTAGACTGTGTTCAGTCCATATTCATTTCTCTCCTTTGCTAGCTTCTTTTGGACATTTTGCCTCTAACTCATCATTAGTAACTTGTTATATAGCCCTTCCTTTCCCTGTCAACCCCTGGCCCTGCCTTATTTTTCTTTACAACACTTAACACCCTTTGACATACTGTATATGTGTGTACGCATGTGTCTGTATGTAAACTTCTGGACTTTTCTGTTGGTTAACTGTTTTGCTAAGCACTAAAGTGACAGCTCCACATTGACAGAGATTTTTGTTTTGCACACTGCTATATCTCAGCACCTGAAATAGCACCTCGGAATATGTAGATACCCATAAATCTTTGTGAAATGAACTAGCTCTGTGCTACCTTCTGATTATCTAGGTGCTTTGGAAATGCATGCAAATGCGTCTGGTCCAGTATTTCCTGTTTGGAGGCACCAGAACAATTGGTTTGTGCTGCTTTGATAGCATAAAACTCATTTCACCTATGTCTCCTCTTCAATGTGTCTCACTGCTAATTGTGAAGTTGAAAGCAGGTGTTGGTTCGTCCTCACTTCTGTATCCTAGCAGCTCCGTATTTATATAGTCCCTTCTCATAGGAGACCTTATGGTTGCCTGAATTTCCTGGGTATCTGGAATCTCTCCAATGAGCCTTCACATGAGTATGAACAGAGGTTTGCTTTGTAGATCTTTTGTGTCCCTAGGAGCAGCAGGCATGCAGAGTTGTTCAGGAAAGTACCCTGACTTGCTGGAAGGACCTAACGCTCACAGCGAGGCATTACTACCATGGCCATGGCTTCCCGTACACAGAAGAGCATCAGAAAAAGTGGGCTGGCTTCTCTCACATGGCAGCGCAGGCCTGTAGTGTCCGGAGGCCTGCCTACCTCCGCAGATTTGGACTAACCTACCACATTGCACAGCCACTCCAGATTCATTTCTCCCACATCTCCAAAAACATAATACTAACAATCACTGACTGCTGTTGAGCTCTTGCTATCATGCCAGGAACTGATTTAGTGCTTTGCATACATTTTCTCAATTAATCCTTACTTGAGGCATGGACTATTTTATCTTCCTTCTACACAGTGGAAGCTCTGGCACAGAGAGATTAAGTAACTTGCCCAAGGTCACACAGTGAGTAATTGCTGGGGCTGAGGTTCGAACCCAGGCCGACTGCTGCAGAGCTTCCATTCATAATCTCTTTGCCTCACCACCACCATGTGATCTGGTAACATGGTCAGTGACAAAGGCTCTAGTCGCCAGATTAGCTGGTTGTTTGATGTGACATCCATAAAGATAGTATCACATAATGTGATTAGAAATTAAAAATAAAAGAATCACAGCCCGTAATCAAATGCCTGTTTAGCAGCTATGTGCGGGGGACAGAGGCTACCGTGGCCCACCTACACCTCGCATCCTCATGGTCCAAGCTTCCAAAACAGGCTGGAGACCACCACTGTTTGAAATCTCCAGGGGCATGAGCATCCCATTAACGGGCCAGGACACAAAAACAGCTGTTCTGCAAAGTGAGGTTTTTACCTTTTCTCTCTTGTCTTTGCCATTAAAACCACACATCTACAGAATGAAAGGCTCCATCTCATGAGTGTAACCTGGAATGTAATTCCACTGGCTGTAATGCTTGGTGGCAATGATTCTTGGATGTCAAAAGGCTAAGGACACAGTTTTCTGCTTCTAATTGTATTCTTGGAAAATGACGGTTCCGAGCTATCCATAGAGTGCTCCTGTGGATTAATTCCAGTTTTTCTTTTGTAGAGGAGATTTAAGGGAAGTCTTAATCTGCTTTATATTTAACTCTTATCACCACACTACAAATTAAAAATAGAACACCGGACTTCGTCTCGCCTCCTCAGACTTGAGGCTCGAGTTACTCCCGGAGAAGGATGAGTGAGTGGCGGCAGATCTCTGGAGCTTTAGCTCCTTCTGCTGACTTCCAAACACCTGCCTCTGGCTAATTTTCTATCCAAGAACTATACCTTAGCCTGTTCTGAAATGACTAATCTTTAGTCTGTGATTCTTGAATGATATTTAACATTTCCCCCAGCTCCTTCTTATTTGTAATGCAACTCATTTCTGAATCCTTTCAGAATTGACGATTTTGAAATTTTTCCTTATCTTCTAGTTGTTTTTCTGCATGCTTTTTCTAAGTCCTTGTGTAAGGTGGAGAAAGAAGTGAAGGACCTTTAATTTTCTTTCTCTTTAGTTGGTGGAAATTGTTCTGGTGTATTCCCTTGGCTTTCCTTGTCCGTCTCCCACTCTTCCTGTCTCCACACCTTCTCTAATCCTCCTTCTCTTCCCCAGTTGTCTTTTCCTTCCCCAAACCAGTGTCAGAGACAGCACGCAGAAGGGGACCGGAGTCAGGGCAGCACCTTCTTACCTGCCTGCCCTTTTCCTATCCAGAGCTTCAGAGGGTTGATGTGGTTTAAAATGTGCTTCCAAAATCTGAGTGTTGCCAGTGCCATGGCATTATGAGGGCAGGGCCCAAAGAGGTGAATGGCCACCAAGGCTGAGCCCTTATGAATGAGACTAAGGCCTTTAGAAAGAGGCTCAGGGCAGACCGTGTCTATCTTGCCCTTCTGCCTTCTGCAAAGTAACTGACTGACTACAAAGATGAAGTGTTCCTCCCCTCTGGAGAACAGCACCCTCTGAGACTAGACTGCCCAGTCTGCTGGCGCCTTGGTTTCATACTGCAAGAAATAAATTCCTGTATCTCATAAATTGTTTAGTCTCAGGTATTTTGTTACAACAACAGATTAAGACAAGATTCATTCATCTAATAACGATCACCTGATCAGTCTAGATCAGAAAGGGTTAGAAATCTCTATGGAAACTACTACAGTTTTGGGATTCTGGCATCTCTAACCCAGCCAACTTACCATAGCTGATGAATTTTGGGTCTTTGTCCAAGTGCAGGGGCAAAGAATACCTGGGCCTCAGGCATGCTGGGCAAATGCTCTGACACTAAGCCACACCCCCAGCCCATCCCCCACTGGCAACCTTGAAGCCACAAGTCCTGAGTCACAATGGGGAAGCAGCCTGGTCCCTGAGCTGTCACTTGGAGGACTGGAGCAGCACCAGACACTAGAGTCATCTGACCAGGTATGTCAGCTTTGGACTTCGTGAATTAAAAATAAACTACTTTGTTAAGCCAGATCTTTTTATTGACCTTGTGCATACTGTGTGTGTGCACAGATGTGTTCATACAGGTGCACTGAGGTGTATCCTGTGACCTCTGTCATGACAGGAAATTTTTAAGTAGATTTTGGTCAAAAACACTTGAAAGTCACTGTCCTGGACCCTGTAGTATTTCAAAACGTGTTGTGTTGCTCATTAGAGAGACAGAATTCTAGACCCTACTGAGAGCTATTGAATCAGGATCTTGGAGTCTGGGAATCTTTAATATGTTTAACAAACTCTGTAGCTGAACCTTATGAACATTAAAGTTGAAAAACCACTTTAGCTCTGGCTGTGGCAGAAATGTTTTCTTGGCAGCCCTGAGGCTGTTTAAACTACCAAGCTTCATACCTATTTTCTTTGGTCACTTTCCAAAGCGTGAGTCTCTCCCTATGCCTCACTCCATGTTACTCTGCATAGTCTTATCACAATAACGTTCTGTACTGATTCGCACAATCCTTTCAGAGGAATGCTTCTTACTCTTCCTCCTCTTCCTAAGCTCTTGGACTGCCCTCTAAAAGGCCTGTTGCATAATTATCCAAAGCCTTGATCCACATAAACTTTCCCTCTATCATTTTCCTAAACTCTTGGTTCTCCCTTGAGTTACCTACTCTGCACTCCACTCAAATAGGAGGCTTTCATTTCCCAAACTTACTGTCTTCCCCTTGGAAGGTGTAGGCAAGTGGACAAAATACCTTCTTTAGTATTCATTGCCACTTCTCAATCATGATTTTCCCTCCCTTTGGGCAGGCCTTTCTCAGTTAGGGCCTGTTGGCTGACAGTAAGAGAATATCCAATCACAAGAGCCTAAGCGTTAGAACATTTATTATCTTACATGGCAAATTGAAAGGTTGAGTGATGATTGGCTAATTCAACAGATCTTCCTGTGTTTCTGCTGTGTGTGTGTGTGTGTGTGTGTGTGTGTGTGTGTGTGTTTTCCATGTTGAATTTTACCCTCAGATTTTCTCCTCGTGGCTACAGGATAGCTGCAGCAGCTCCAAACACCACATCCCTCACAGTTATGTCCAACTTAGTCTTTTATAGCTTTTGTAACAAACACTGTGAACTTGGTACTTAGAATAATAGAAATTTATTCTATGGTGGGGCTAAAATTAAGGTATTAGCAGAGGTTTAGAGCTTCTGAAGGCTCTAAAGGAGAATCTCTTGGCTTCTTTCAACTTCTAGTGGTTCCAGCATTCCTGGGCTGTATCATTCCAACCTCTGCCTCTGTCATCATATTGCTCCTGTCTGTGTCTGTCTGTCTGTCTGTCTGTCTCCTCTCTCTCCCGCTCTCTCCCCTATCCATGTGCCTTATGTCTATAGCAAACCTCTCTCTCTCTCTCTCTCATAAGGAAAACTCGTGATGCATTTAGGACCCTGGGCAATTTCAGGGGCTGGCACCTGATACCTCTCAGGGTGATTATTCAGCCTAATACAACGTCCAGCAGGAGAATGGGCAATTTCTGCTCATCTCTAATTTCCTAACTGGTTGACCAGACACCCCCTGGGGTATGGCTCCCTGAACCTGTGAGCCAGGTTGGGGTCATGAATCTGTATGTGGCCTCTAGAAGGGAGGAAGGCCCTACCAGCAAGAAAAGTGACCAGAGCTAGGGATGACGCTGGCCTCAGGATTCCCGCAAGGGCCACTCCCAGCTCTGTCCTTAGGCCACGCACCCGCTGCCATTCCACGGCGCTGTTCTCTTCCGGTTCCCTGCTCACTCCTCAGCCACGGAAGGCTGGCGTTTTCTTCCTGACTGACCCCTCTACTCACTGGGCCCTCAGATCTTCAACCTCCTCATGCTCCGTGAGCACCCTTACTCCCTCCGTGTCTGCCTGCTGTCCTCGCCCCGAGCAGCACCGGAACCTGCGCCTTCCCTGGAACCGCCAGAGCAGACGGCCGCCCAGGGACTGACTGGTCTTTCCTGCTTCCGCCTGGGCTCGGTTACCCACACCACGCCCCCCAGTCTGGGAGCTTTTGTCCTGACTTTCCTCCTGTCAGAGGATACTGTCTGTATCCTAGATTCTTTTCTCCCTTGGCCCTTGGCCCTTCCATTAAAGGTATCCAGCGAAAGCCCAATCCTGCATGAACCCCACTGTCTACTTGAACAAACTTTTTCATTGGTCTCAATTCCCAGCCCTTCACTCTCTGCATGCAGGTAGCTTTATTTCACCTTTCACAGCTAAAACAGAAGACATTTGATAGAAACCACTCAATTTCTTGCCCCTAATGTACTTGCCCGTGTACTGTTTAACCTTATTACAGTGGAGTGGAGTTTGTATCTCTTAAGGGATGGCTGTTCTCACTCACTTAAATCTGAAAGGCTCCACGTCCCGTTGTCTTTCCTGACTCCTGACAGAGCTGGTAGAGGCTTAAGGGCAGGTTGGTGTGAAAAGACAGAAAGGTACCCCAATTACCCAAATTCTGTCAGTTTTTTGGTGCTATTTAAAATCATCCTTTTCCTCTTTGTTTTTCTCCCTCTTTTTTCTCTAGTGCTTTTGTTTCTGTGCACATTTCATTTTGTTTAGAAACTGCATCAGAGGACGGACTCAAACCATGTCTCAGTATATCAAACCCATCCTATTGTCCATATTTTCTTTCTGTTTTTTAAAATGGAATATGAGAAGTAAAAAAGAGTACTTTTTGTTTCATTACTTTCCATAGCAAAGAGCAAACATCCTCTGGAGGAAAACCTGATCATTTTTCTTAGGGTTTGGCTTGAATAGAAAAGAGAATCTTGCCAAAGGTAGCCAAAGAAAGAAGTTTATGTCCTTGGTATATTCCTCAAAGAATTAAAGCCAGTATACTATACAGATACCTGCATATCCATGTTTACAGCAACACATTCATGATAGCTAAGATATGGGAACATCCTAGGTATTCATAAACAGATGAATAAATAAAGAAAATGTAATTACATATATATATCTATAGGAATATTATTTAACCCTAAAGAAGGACAAAATCATGTCATATGCAGGAAAATGGATGAAACTGGAGACTATCATGTTAAGTAAAATAAACCAGATTCAGAGAGATGAGTATCACAGGTTTTCTCTCATATGAGGACTCTAGAAAAATAAAAAATAAAAAATTGAAAAAGAGAGATGACGTGAAAGTAGCATGGAGACTACTAGAGAAGAATAAGAGGGTGGGGAGGGAAAAGGAGGGTGAGGGAGGAACGATCTAATTACAAGGTGTGATCAAAATATATGGTGAACGTTTAAATTTTAAAAATTTATTATAGTAAAAGATTCCTTGCTATTAATTCCCCTCAAAATACTCTCTTCATATTGAACAGACTTATTCCATCATTCTTGCCACTTTCTGAAGCAGTTCTCAAAATGTGCTTTGAGTATCTTTATGAGACGTGATTTTTTAAAAATACACACACGCGCGTGCACACACACACACACACACACACACACACACGGTGACTACAGCTATCAAGTGCCACCTAAAAGAAGGGCAAGCTTGTACAAACATTATAGTCTGTATTCAACCATTTTGTTCATTGGCTCTGATACCATTCTGGCTCCTCCCCAAAGGCAAAATGACCATGAAAGGTAAATGTTTTGAATCAATTCAGGACATTAAGGCAATCACAAGAGCACAACTAAAGATACAAAAGAAGACTTTCAGAACTGCTTCAGAAAGCGACGAGAATGTTGGGATAAATGTTTCAGAAGTGAGGGGGAGTATTATGATGGGGATTAATGACAATGTGTCTTTTATTGTAATAATCTTTAAAATTTAAACATTGACTATATTTTCAATAATACTTCATGTATTATATTCACATATAAATATGCCAAAACAAGACCCACTATTCTGTATAGCTAATATGAATTAAAAAAAAAAAGAAGAAGACGAGGGGGTGATTTAGTCCTTCGCCCTGCCCTCTTACTTTGCTATCCCAGAGGCAATTCGGTGAGGCACACCTGATCATGTATTCTCCTGCTTAAAATCCCCTGGAGGGTTCCTTTCAGCTTTATCCGTCCCCTGTGGTCTGCCATGGTCCCTGTGGCCCCGTGTGGCTTGCAGTCACCCAGGCCGCTCCAAGCTTCTTTCACACTTTTTTTCTGGACTGACCTCCACCTTGTCCTACATCCCCACCTCTTGGGCTCAGCTTAGCAATTTCTTTGTCCTCTGTGAAGCTTCCTGTCCCCGTTTGCCTCCCTTCTCCAAACACATTTCCTTCATTTCTGTCCCCATCTAAGGACGTAGCATAACATGTGTAGCCCTTTGTTACAAAACTATCTTATGTTTGTATCCTTGGACTTTGACTTGATGGTAAGCTCACAGGTGGCAGGCAGTGTTCTGACTCACTCCTCCACTGCCCTAGTAATTCTCCAACGTTTCTTTTAAAATAAAGGAATCAATTCATACAGAAATAAAATTAAGCTCCTGAGTCTTTCTCCCATTCCCCAAATCATTCATATTTGAAGCTTCGGTGTCTAGGCACACTTAACTGCCCTCTACCACTGTTTTTTGAACAAAGGAAGGGATGACCATCCGTCCTAAACCAGTAGCACCTCTGATCATAAATCTGAGCTCAAACACCCATCCACAGCTGGCGCTTCCGCAGTTTGTGGTTCCACTTCGTATGTGCTCCCTTGTGGTTTATTTTTGCTAACTCACTGTCTGAGTCTTCAGTCTCCTCCAGGTCCTGTTTACTTTGACTATTCAAAGCTCTGTTCCTCTGCTAGTGCAGTTTACATTCGGAGGAAGTTTTCCCACTGCCTGGACAGTGTAAATTGGTTTCCAAACAGTCTTACCCACTGTCTCCGTTAATATTGTACTAGAGAGCAAGGCAGGATAAAATATTCAAAGTAGCAGGAGTTACTTTTTAGGATGATTGAATATGATGAAGGAGCTGAGGACAAAGGGTAATTTATTCCGAAGGAAGTCAACACCTTTGCTTTGCACTAGCTCTTGCAGTTAAAAAATAAGGCTGGTAATTGGACTTGCTTTATGAAAATCTCATTAGCATTAGCATATAACTAAAATGCACAGCTCCATAGTTAATTGCAATCCTGCACTGCGGTTAACAACTACAGTGATGACATTTGCATATTGCACATAAAATTAAAAATGCATGTCAGATAGGTGCTCTTTCAGGGAAAAAAAATCCTTGAATAACATTGCATTCACTACAATAATCGGAAAGATTTTGAATTTGAATGGAAATTATATGTATAGTATGAGCTTTAGAAAGACAGGGGAGCCTGATCAAAGAGGAGGGGAAACTAAATCTGAATCCCTGCATAGTCAAAACTCTAGCAGCTGGGATCTTCAAGGACAGGGGCATGTAATACTGAACTGTGTGCGCGTTGGGTGAATGTAACCCTTTCATCGGAAAGTCATTCTTCACTTTGCAGACATCAGTCTCATCTTGGTACTTTTCTCTAGACCACAAGCTCCTTGAGATCAGGGACTTGATCTTTTTAAACCTCCATCTGTTACCCACAGTGCTAAGCATATAGCAGACATTCAATTATTTACAGATATAACCAACTCAAGCCCTCTCTACCTAAATCCACGTAGTGAAGTGGTTCAGAGTGATGTTTCCTCAGCTGCGTGATGCCTGGCTCTACCATTTCCCTGAAGCCTGGTATCTCAAACTTCTTAAATCCCTGTTTCCTTTGTGGAATGCTTCTGCCTCATAGGGATTCTGAGAAAATTCAGAAAGATCATGCATGTAAAGTCCACAGCCCAACACAGAGCCTGGAATTTTGCAAGTACTACTATTATTGTTGTCACTACTGTTTTGGGGTTAAAGATGGTGGGAAAGGGAATGTTGAATGAGAAATATAAATCACTTCATGTCAGACTTGATGTTGGCTAACCACAAATCAGAACAAAGTTATCATGAGTAATATTACTTGCTGTGAGGGTTGATTACTTATGTTCTATTTCACTAAGAAAAAAAAAAATGAGATCCTGAAAGAGAACGGAGTGGAGGAAGACAGTAATATCACTCAGGGTGGCGGACACAAGGTTCATTATCAGGCTTGGTGCATGAGACTCTTCCATGACCTCACGCTGTCTCCTTTCAGAAGGCAACAGTGGGTCAGGTTAGAAAGGCAGAAGTGACGAGAAAGGCTTTCTGCAGCAGACGGGGAGATTTCATTCATTCGTTCGTTCACTCATTCACCGTGTGGCTCACATTGTCATGCCCAGGCCTGTGCCACGCACCGTGCTAGGAACACCGAGGGGCACAAATGACCATGCATGTGGTCCAAATAGTGCGTAAGTGGAAATTCTGGGCTGGTGAAGACTCAGATCTAGAGGCGAAGAGCTGGGTGTTGTCAACATGGAGAAGTGTGGGAACTCCGGACACAGGTGAGCGCCCTGTGGCTGCTTGCTGGGGGGACTCTCCCGTTTAGGGATGGGGAAGGAACTGCTGCTGCTGAAGGAAATAGAAGAGGACAGTGCGACAGTTAAGTAATTGTGTCAACTTGAGTGAGAAACACCCAACTAAATTGGATCGGCATGGTTCTGAGTGTGACTGAAGGGATTTACTGAAGGCAGCAGACCCACCCTGGGTGTGAGTGACATCAACCAATGGGCTTGTCACCTGAATGAATTAAAAAGTGGCATGAAGAAGGGAGTCTCGCTTCTGTTTCATCGAAGGAGCTCCAGTCTTCACCTTCACTTTGAATGTCATCTCCAGGCTTCCATCTCCCGGCTTCTACAGCCTTCCAGTGCCAACTCACCTGGGACACTACAGTGAGCTCTAGGCCTTTGACCTCTGACTGGATCTTTGGTTTTCCAGCACACAGACAACCCTTTTGCACTCTTCCACACCTGACTCTGCGGGCAACCATTGTAAACCTTTTCTGTAACTCCTTATATATTTATATATCTTATATTAAACCTGTGTTTCTAGTGAGCGCTGACTGATACAGTGAGCTATGGGAGGAACAAAGGCAGAGAGGCCTGGAAAGGAGACCGTTTCAAACTAAGATGTGGTAGTTGGCAGAGTCCGCTCTGTGAAAGGTCAGCGAGGGTCATCATTCATGGTTCTGTGAAGTGGCACAGATGAGGTCACACCAAGGGGTGGGGAACGAGAGGGTAGGAGGACATGGAGGAAAATTCAGTGTCCTTCAGCACCCTCATCCTAAGTGGGCCCAGCTTGTTCAACACCCAGAACTTTAGATCTGCTTAAAAGTCAACCCTGGAGCCTCCGATTCGGAGCGACAGGCTTTGGTTAGAAAGGTTTGAACATCACTACTTCAGGTCAAAGCTTTGGGTCAGATTGTCCTGGCTTTCCTAAGTTAATAACTTGCGAGGCTTTCCAATTAGAAACAAAGAAAGTTTTACTAGTAATCTCTTTAAGCCTAATCCCCTACTATTCAATGTGAACACGCTGACTCTCCACACGTTGCTGGATTCGGTCAGGACTGGCTCCAGTGACAGGCCTGGCTGTGACCCAGGAGCGCACAGGGGTGAATAAAGTGGGGTGTAGTGTTACTGCTGCCACTTGCTGCCCTCCTCCAGGGGGCCGCTGCACACTCGCCTCCTGTGGGCCGCGGTTTGCAGAGCCGGGGTCTGAGCAAAAGCACCATTGTCTCGCAGCTATAAATCACAAATTGTGTGTGTGGATTTTGCTTTCCTGCTTCTCACTCATGTTTTTCTTGTTTTCCTGGCACAAGGGCATTTGCTTCTAGAATGGTTGCTTATCTCAGCTGACTGCTATTTGCAGATACTGGGCTCATTCTGTTGTTTTGAAAAGTCGCATAAAGGAAAGAGTTTGTAATTCTTCCTGATGCTGCATTAAACTTACCAGCACTATGTTTCAGATACATAAACGGTCTTAAAACCCAGGCCAAGCTCAGCAAACAGCCCTCTTGGGCACACATACTCTGCTTACCTCCCTCTATACCCTTTGTAGATTCATAAGCCACAGGACTCACTGTTAGACCTTTGACCCTCTCCACCTGGAGGCTCTGGGTTCCTGAGGCATCTCGCTCAGTGGCGTCCAGAATTTCACGCATGGCACAGGAGGGAAGCATACATGGTCTCTCATGTCTTGATGAGGAACAGTAGAGAGCTGAGAAGCCCCTGACTAGCCACTTCCAACGCTTGATGGGTTACCTACAGCCTCATCATGGGCCAGCACGGTCACTCTGCCTCTTTCTCCCTGCCAGGCTTTGCTGGAGAAAACCACACCATCTCCAAAGGTGCCACGTCGGCGTCTCTGTCACATGCCGTTTCATAGCAGCGCCCAGCGCCACAGGACTGTCTGAAGTGTGTGCCTAAGGATTCATCCTGTCCACCCTGCTTCCTCTGCAGCTCATCAAAAAAGGAGCTGTGTGCTTATCCTGCTGTCAGGCGTTTCCCATAAATGTCTGGCCCAACGAGCTGTGTTGTGGCAGGCAATGCTGTAGTACCAGCAGGCTGGCCCCTTTCCAGGTTCTCATTGTTGGCCAGTCCATCTTGCCAGTGAGCGCACAGGGTGAGTCAGAGGTGATGCGGAGGAAACCTTGGGCAGGTCGTGACAGCAAGGGCAGCTCTGCGCCACCAGAGCAGAGCAGGCCTGCCCTCTTCTCATGAGGGCTGCAGTTAGTTCCCAAGCTCAGTGGCCATGTTAGTGCAAACAGCATTGATCCCCACTTGGTTAGCAGCATGGACTCATCGCTGGGCTAACCTGTCAGAGGCAAGAAGCAGAGGTCAGTTTCTGTAGGCGTTATGGCCCACAGCCCAGCTGCTTAATTGGGTTTAGTTTGAAAATAAATGCTTCACTGGACAATGACACTTATCAACTCTTTCTTCGGAAGAAATTATTTTTTGTTTTGTGTAGTCTGATGTTTAACTTTAATAATCTTATCATCAGTGCTGAGTACTGTGCTAATTATTCGAAGTTGTCTGTGAGTATTGTTTTCACACAGCAGCAGCTGGTAGATGACTGCACGGGGGACACTAGATAATGCCTACATTTGAAGACCTTACATTTCTTAGGAACCAACTTCTGGTCTTCCTGTGTCCTGGCTTGAGCTATTTAAGGAGTCAGACGAAAAATATTCTGCAAAACCTTGCCTGCTCTGCAGTGATGAAGTCAGTCAGACCTCCCCACGAGCTGGACTGAAGTTGCATACAATTGTGGGATGGCCTTGGGAACTCGGAGACATTTGGGGCAAGCTGAATCATTGCCACAGTTCAGACCCAGGGCTCTGTCACCCCAGTGGCGGGCTGGTGACAACAGAATTCACTGTGATGGGGCCTGGACAAAGGGCCAACCATGGGACTGTTTCCCAAGTAAAGAGAATAATAAGCAATTTCTAGTTATTTCTTCTTGGAAGGAATTTCCTAATGGAAAATGCCCTTCCACTAAGTAGAATTTTATCTGTATGAAGTTCATTGCTCATGAGTATTGGGGTTCATTCCACTGGCATCTTAAAGCTGGAAAGTGACATCTGTCATTATGAGTTTCTGAGAAAGAAGTATCTTTTCTCTGTACTGGTCAAAAGCCAAGTCATTAATTGCCAACCAGTAAGGATACAGCCATAGGATAAAAAGAATTAAGAGTTTTAATTGCTCTAAAATTCTAGGTAGAAAATTTTACCTTCAGTTACACCTGAGGTAGCAGAAAATTCCAAGGGACTATTGAAGTTCTTTTAAAATCAGAACTTAGTTTGTTTAAATTCCTTACAAGTGGATTATTTAACATTCCTCAGCAGTGGATTTTTGGCTGGGAACTGCACATATGTTTGCTATACAAAGGTTTGTTCATTTAATCTCAAATGAATTATAATAAATGAAACGAGTGTGTGTATATATTTTTATCAGTCTAATATGTTAATCGTAAGGTACTAAAATATTTTCAAAGACACAAACCTTATGTGTGGGTAAAGGTATTAAAGCATATAACCTTAAAAAATATTTTCTAGATACACCAACAATTTATGCCAAATGAATGCAGAATATAACTTAAGCAAATAATAAATGAAGTGAAGTGGAAAACATGCTGGCCAGCTATACAAAAAGATCAGCAGTTCAAGATATGGAATCTGGCTTACTTATTTTCCATGCCCCAAATCATGTGTATAATATTGTTACATAGTCAAGGTTTTCCCCACATAGAAAACATCGATAACATTTTCAACCCATTGTTTCAACCCATGGGAGCATAAAGTAAATTCTGTGCACACTTTAATAATTGTTTGGAAATTGTCTTTTAGACTGTTATTCAGAGTAAGAAGTTACTGTGTATGTCTCATACGTTTTCTTTTACAGATAAGATAAATACACAGGTACAGATATGGCCTCTTACTGTGGTTTAATTTATAAATTTTTTTGTCTTTTTGCGACAGGGTCTTGCTATGCTATTCATTCTGACTTTGAGATGATTTTGTAGCCCAGGCTGGTCCTGAACTTGCAACAATCTCCCTGCCTCCGCCTCCCGAGTGCTGGGTATACTTTTTAAAAATTTTAAGATGGTACAAAAATAAAAATGCATTCAGTTGAAACCCATGTTTAAAATTTTGAATTTTTGTGTTTTCCTGTGCTAGTGATATAAAGTATTATATTCTCTTGTAATACTGGGCAGGTAGTGAACCTCAATTCCCAGTCAGCCACATGGTTACAAGAGTAAGCAACAGATAGTCTATATTGTATTGCTAAGCTATGATTTTTGGTATGCTAAATGTACTAAATGTGTTTTCAACTTATAATATTGTTACAGTTTGAATCTTAAATGTTCTCAAAGGCCATAGGTTGAAGGTTTAGTTCCCAGAGTGTGGCACTATTGGGAGGTGGTGGAACTTTAGGAGGTGGGGCCTAGCAGGAGGAAGTTAGTTCACTGGGGGTGTGCTTTTGAAAGGGACATTGGAACCCCACTTCTGATCTTTCTTCACTTCCCAGCTACCATGAAGTGAGGGCTTCCTCTGCAACACATTCCCACCAAGACAGGGTGCCTGATGACAGGCTCAAAATCAACAGAGCTGACTCACCATGGATCGAAGTCTCTGAAACCAGGAGCTTTCCTTATAAGTAGTTCTCTCAGGTATTTTGTTACAGTGACTGAAAGCTAACACAGATATTACCAACATCTACTTATTTATCATCTATTTACTTATCATCTGTCAGCAGTCTATCATCTATCTATCTAATCTATTTCTTTCTTTCTCTCTCTCTCTCTCTCTCTCTCTCTCTCTCTCTCTCTCTCTCTCTGTGTGTGTGTGTGTATGTGTGTGTACCAAAGACTGGAAATTCCTAAATTGGCTCAAATGTTGGTCTGAGGGGGCTGAAAAAGAGTAGAGAAGTAGCATGACAAACTGATTGTATAGTAACAGATTGAATTTTGGGATGTCATCAGAGATCCTCTTTTATTTTTGTGTATATTTTAAAGAAAATTTTATACTGTTTCTGAAAAATAGATTAACAATTTGTATCTTACAATATAGAGTGTTCAAAGCAATATTATTATTGGTACATATTGCCCTCACGTTTGAGACCCTGGGAGAGGGATTTCTGGAATAATATGGGAGCCAGCTTTCCTCTTCTAATACTGTGGTTACAGGAGTAAGATATGAACCTCAATTTCCCATCTAGGACCATATGTTGATTCTCATTCATTCTTTCAATAAAATGAACGGAGTGACTAGAATGCCCCAGTAGTCTTGGAAATGGTATGTTATGCATTGAAATATGTAACAAATTAGTATTAGTTATTGAATTAAAAGGAGAACCTTAATTAACAATTCATATAAGAAATCAAGAGTAGCTCAGAGCTCCTCCTGAGGCATGTCACATAAACTGGTTGTATGAAAGAAAAGTGGACATGCATTTTGTTATCTAAGTAGCCAGATGCATCTTGGAGGATGGATAGGCAAAGAAGTCCATCAGCAAAGTAAAGAAGTACGTGCTTTCCTTTGGGGAGACAGGTAAAAATAGATTTGTTTTTCAGGAAGAAACTTGGCATAGAGACCACAGAGAGAGGGTCATGAGTTTACATGATTAATAAAGAGGTGAACATATGATCCAGAAGTTCAGAGTCAGCACAATCTAAATAAAACTGGTCTTAGAGCAGCGGCTATTTTTCTATGACTCATTTAAGATGCCTCAGAAGCTCTAGAACTAGGCTTATAGGTATAAGAAAATTAATTACAGATGAAGCCACATTTAATAGAAGATTTCTAATACGGAATATCTAAAAGAAGTCTGCTCTTTTGGTGTTGTCTATATGTTTTTTATTGAAATATAAATACAATGTGTATTTCTATTAAAGTACTTTACAAAAGTAAGGCTGCTCCTAAAATTGGGAAGTTGCTGAGATGTTCTCATGAATACTGCTGTTTTGTTTATTTCAACTAGGTGGGGTTGGAATAGAGTTCTAAGAATGATGACATTTATATGCAGAAAACAAAATTATATAAAGCATCATCTTGAAAAGAGAAGAAATATGTCATCAGTGAATTCCCTGTGACTAAAGTGTGATTTGAATCAGTGAAAGGCTGATTTGATGTAAAATAGACAATGACTAGATTTTTGTATTTCTCATTACTATAAACCTATAGTAATGGAGCAAAACCAAAGGGTCTTGGAAGTTGAGAATCTCAGTAGCAATAGTTAAATCTTAACTAGAGAGCATGCTATCTTGTTGTACTTTTCTTTTTTATAATGCTAAAGCCAAAGTAAATAGTAGCATTGTTTCATAAGTGAATGCACCTAAAGAATCCAGCTATTCCTGTTATGATTTAGATACAATTTCATTACTGAAGGAAATAGCCCAAATAAACTCTCAGAAAATCCCTAGGTTCTATGATTCTCTTGTCAAGTGCATGCTTGTGTGTGTGTGTGTGTGTGTGTGTGTGCACATGTGTGCATGTGTGTGTTATGATTTTTGCATTTTATCCCATTTAGTGACTCCATTTTCTACTCTAAATGGTTTATCCATTTCTGAGATATTGAAGTAGCAAATAAGTAATAGAAAGACATAGTGGAGCATGGTGGAGATTTGGGGGTAGGGGAGCAAGTATGTGTTTCTTTTCCAAGCATTGTTTCTATTGTGCACAATTATTATGATGCACATATTTGTACTTTTTAAATATATGTAAGCATCATACTGATTAATAGAGTATTAATTTCAGGGTATTGCTGGGTTTATAGAAGTTTTTTGTCATTACATGTTTTTTTGCTCAACTGAATGCTACATGTGCAATTACTATAAAATAGCAAGTCCTCAAAAACTGTTGACATTACAAAGGTTATTGGAAAAATTGAGTTGCTAGATGTGGAAAGACCTCCTTGAGGTTAATTTTTTTTGTATTTTTTCCTGAGGGAACTATCAGCAGGAGATGCAGCAGGCATATTTTAGGATATTCTAGATTGTATTGGATCTGTTTCCACAAAAATTACATGCCTACATTCAATTATGTAACCCTTAAAGAGTGGAAATTATAATTCTATCAATTTGAGAATGTATACTCTTTTAGAAACACATTTGAAATATAAGCCATATGTTAAATTGAGTAAATCAGGTGCTAGGATAATGTATTTCACTTTCAAATATATTATCCCAGTGTTTTTAAAGTTACCAAAAATCAGTAGCAGCCAAAGTGTATCAGAATAAATTATCAGGCTTATAGTTCTGCTGGAGGATGATGTGGTTTTGACAGGTGATCTCTGGCTAATGCCACCCTGACTGAGTATAGATAATGAGGCAGGACCTTTAGCGAGCACGAGGAACTTCTCTTCCTTCAGCCGGGAGTCCTGCAGCTGGGAAGTGGATTGTCCAGTGGATCCTAGGTGGTATCTCTAACTCCAGTGGGGCTGTGCTCCTGCTTTGAATTATCCCCTGAACACTATTGGCCCCGATTTATTTATTTATTTATTTATTTATTTATTTAATAGGTAGGCTACAATTAAACTTTATTTACAAAAGTGGTACCATCCCAGACTAGACTGGCAGGCAGTCATTTTTTGACATCTAATACATTTGAATGGCTTAAAATAACAACTGCTTATCTTCAGATAATTTGTTACAGCAGAAAAATAAATCCACTCCTGGTAGGGCTATCTCTTTCCTGTCACTGAGAGCATTCTGTTTTTTTTTGT
Source organism: Dasyprocta punctata (assembly GCA_004363535.1). Classification (NCBI taxonomy): domain Eukaryota; kingdom Metazoa; phylum Chordata; class Mammalia; order Rodentia; family Dasyproctidae; genus Dasyprocta; species Dasyprocta punctata. Next base: position 65,066 of record RJWM01003766.1, read on the forward strand.
TTGTTTGTTTGTTTGTTTCTTTTTAATTTTATTTTAAAGCGAATAAAACCAAACAATGTAAAACAGAATAAAACCAATCAAAATGAAACAGTGAAAGTGATACAAGACTTCAAGACAGGATAATAGAAAATCAACAATGGCTACCATAATGCCTCTTGTTATCTTCAAAATTGCTGCCCATATTATCAAACATAATAAAATCAAACAAAACAGAACAGAATAGAATGAAACAGAACATTGAATTAAACAAAAAAATAAAATGGAACAAAATGAAACAGTGAGAACAATATTGGATTTCAAAAACAAAACAAAAATCCCCCATATTTGCTATACTGCATATTGTTATCCTCTTAATAGATGCTCAGACTACCAGCCTTAGGCCTACAATGTTAACCAGACAATACAAGCATTAAGTTGTTTTGTTACCTCAGTTGCTACCAACTCAGCCTGTCCTCTGAATCAGCCGGTTGCCCGTGGAGGTGGGGGAGTGTTCTTGTCTCCCAGCCTACATGCCGATTGGCTCATGGGAAGGGTGGGTTGGCTTCTGTTTCTCCTCCTGGGAACCGCATAGCCTCCAGAGGCTCATGGAAAGGGCAGATTGGCTTGGCAGCAATTTTAATCTGCACCTTCTTCTCTTCCTCTTAGCATTCTTTCATCCATATACTAACAGATATTTCTGTTATGTCAGCAGCCGTGCTAGATGACGGGAATACAGCGGTGAGCAAACAGGACACCATCAAATAACCATGCAATGAATCCTTACTTCTCACCTAAGACAAGTAGGTGATATGAAGGCAAGAATAAGGGCCATCATGGTGTTATCATAACAGAGGGCCCTAAACTCAGATGGGGAGTTAGAGAAGGCATCTTAAGGAAATTGGCATGAGAAAGTTATACACACACACACACACAAAGAACGAAAGAAAGAAAGAAAAAAGGCAGTCACTATGTGTAATTATTTTCATTGATTAAAGTCAAATAAAATTTAAAATTCAATTTCTTAGCCACAGTAGCCACATCCAAGTGACTCAAGTGTTCAATAACCACAAGTGGCGGGCATCACAGTACTCATTCTGTGGACGAGTACACAGTCAAATGATGGAAGGGATCTCCCAGCAAAGCAGTGAGGGAATGTCATGCGCAAAGGCTCTGTGGAGGTATGTTGAAACTGGGTGGGCCCAGCCTTTCTGGTAAGCTGCGCAAGCTGCGTGGAATTCAGGAAGAGGAAAGTCAGGCAGCGTCTCCCATGAGCCTACTGGCTCATGGGCTGAGAATCAAACCCAACCCTTCTGCTGTCCTGTAAGCAAATCACTGGATCAGAGGACAGGTTGAGTTGATAGTAACTAAGGTACATAAAGTAACTAAATGCTTGCATTGTTTGGTTGATCACAGGTCTGGGGCCAGAGGTCTGAGCCTCTCTTGGGAGGATGACAGTATACAATATAGCAAATGTGGGGGATTCCCTTCTATCTTGTCTTTGGAATCCAATATTGTTCTCACTGTTTTGCTGTATTCTGATTAACTGTTTTGCCTTATTCAATATTCTGTTTTGATTGGTTATGTTCTGTTTTGTTTTTGGTTTGATTTTGCTATGCCTGATGGGATGGACAACTATTGTGAAGAAAACAAGATATACTATAGTAGCTATTGCTGTTTTCCTAGTATCCTGCTTTGAAGTTCTGTACCAGTTTTGCTACTTTGTTTTGATTGGCTTTTTTCTGTTTTGTTTTGTTGGATTTTACTATCTTTAAAATAAAAAAAAAAGACTCTGTGGAGGGAGACACAGTTTACAACATGTGATTTAAATGACAAGACTGAGATTTCAGCTTGTTTAAAAAGAAAAGAATGAAAGAAGAAGGCGAATGGATTGGTAGAAGGTGGAGAAGAGGTGATCATTGCACTGAAAATCCAAATTGAGACACAGTATAGTCATAGTGGCAGGGAGAAGCTGAAGGAAAGTCAGAAGGACAAGAAATATTACCAAGAGAGGAGAAGAGGTATTACCAGGAGGAGAGGGGAAGTATTACTAAGAAAGGAGAGGAGGGGAGAGATTACCAGGAGAGGAGAAGAGAGAAGAGGGAAGAGGAGGGGAGAGGAGAGAGAAGAGAGAGAGATTACCAGGAGAGGAGAGATTAGCAGGGTAGGAGAGGAGAGGAGAAGGGAGGAGAGAAGAGAAGGTAGGAGAGGAAAGGAGAGGAGAGGAGAGGAGAAGGGAGGAAAGGAGAGATACCAGGAGAGGAGAGGGGAGGGGAGGGGAAGGGAGGGAAGGGAAAGGCCGGGGAGGTGGTATTGCCAGGAGGGGAGAGAAGGTATTACCAGATCGTCTGACACTGACTCAGAAGAGCAGGCTGCAAGAGTATAGCGGAGGAAGGGCGTGGGAATGGCAACAGGAGACAATGAAACACCAACCCTCTTGTGACCTGGTGTGACAGAATAAACAACATGAGAGGCCCAGAGGAGAGGTAGTATCCACCAGTAGAATCCAGGTTTTAGTTGGAGCAAGAAGATGAAGGGACGACTGTTCAGAGGTCAGGGAGCTGAATCTGCAGCCACACTAGTTCCAAAAGGCATGGAGGGCTTGGGCAGGTGACAGAGAACAGCAGACTCATCCAGAGAGCAGCGGGGATGAGTGCTGGAGGGCCGATGACTGAGGTGCACTGCTATTCCAGCATTAACTGACAAAAAATGAATCGACAGGCCTGGGAGTAGCTGTCGTATGGGGGGAGCTTGGCTCACTGAACCTGGCTGAGGCTGTCCTGCAAGACTTTCAGTGTGCACCACTCGCGGGGATGTTCATGAGCCAGAGGTGGCCCTTTCAGCCCTTGGACAGCTTGGTGTAGTGCTGGTCTCAGAAGCTTTATCTTCAACACTTGGCAAAATATTGGCTATCTCGGCATCAGGTGTTAAGAATCTCAGAAATGAGTGCTACCTGAAGCGTTAAGAACCTGCAAGGCTGAATAGTAATTAACCTCGTCCCAGATAGTGCGGTGTGGGTAATCTTATAAATTGTATCTCCATACCCAAGAAGCCTGAGGTATGGTGGTCCCAAGAATCTGCAAGTGACATGCAATTTTCCAACTTTTCTGAGTCAACAGTGTGTCCTTACAAGTCCCTAATTATAGATCAGAAGATCTTACATGAAATGTAACTGCTGAACTCTATAATTCAAGGACTCTAGTTGTAGCACATCATTCATTTTTTAATTGTGAAAACTTGCAAAAGCCACACATTTTCTGTTATTTTTAAACTTATTTCTTACAAAATGTAGCTAGACACTGTCACAGGATCAATAAATGTAAGTTATTTGGGAAGTTATTTATTATTTCAGTTATATGACACTTCCCCCCAGTGATAAAAACAATTACAATGACTAAGCAAGAATCAGCAAAAATGAACTGATTTCTACAGTTATAAGTTTTACTGGAAAACATTGTACATTTGCTAAATTTCTTACATGCTAACTGAAAAGAATTAGTAAGGTAAGTACACAGTGACCCACACTTCATGGATGCAGAATGTGACTAGACTTAGAACATAGAGAACAAATCACCAAGTCCTTTTACTCCAGAAACTGTGAAACCTCAGTATAGTAAACATTTCCAGTGACTTTAATCTCAACTGAAAAACTGCTGGGTAAATCTTGGTACCAAGAATGACAATGGTACTGTAAGCATTAAATCTCTAATATCAGAGAATTATAGAATCTTAGGATTTGAGTTACTGCAGAATCATATGGTCCAACACTGGAATCCCTTTGACAATCATCTGTGCCCCATGGACCACTTCTTCCGACAGGAAAGACATGGGACTCTCCAATAACCTAATCTATTCTCAGTAGCTGTTTAAATTGGAGAGTCTTTGCTTGGGTTGGTGTCATCCTTATGAATTTCATCCATTGGTTCTGTCTTTCAGAGCCAAAACCTGTAAGTGTTCATCCACAGTTATGGTTCCTCTAATCCTCTTCTATTCCAGGAAAGATATCTCTAGTTCTCAGGGTTAAATGCCATATGTGGGGCAAAGGGAAAATAAAGAAAAGGGAGAGAAAATAGTGTGCTGTCACTAATTGTTAAAACTCAAGGAGTTACAGTTTACTCTGGGATATCAAATACATACTTCTCAACCTTTTGAGTTGACAGCATGTACTCATTACTTCATAACTGTAGGTTAGAAGATCTTATATCAAAAGTGATCACTCAGTTCTACAATTCAACTGCAGCCCTTCCTCAATTTTTAAATTGAGAAAAAAACTAGTTATCCTGAAGAAAAAAAATCAAAGGCTGTTAATTGTAACATGAAGGAACGTCTTAGGTCCCAATGGAACAAAAATGTAGACTTTTTACTTACAAAGACTGTGTCTCAGGTGAGTAAATTAATATTGGAATGTGTAGGCTTCACGTTGTACTAAAGCACAATATTATTCAAAACATTATAGCTTTGTAGTATCAAATAGAATTATTACACATTATTTAATTCCATTATTAAATGAAGTAAGAAAATGCATTTTTCTACCTCTTCACACATTAAAATTTCAGGAAACAGCTGCTCTACTAATGTATTCTTAGCTAAGATTTAAATTTTATTTGGGAAAGTTATATGTGACATTTTCAATGGTGAGGGCCATAAAAATATAAATTTACTTTGATTTTAATCTTAATTTAAAACCTAGAAGAAACTCTTTTCTTTATTCGCCACAAAACCTAATACATGGATGGTGTATATTTAAATATCCACTAACATATTTTCTCTCATGAATTCAAACGATAAAATTACTTATTTTCTTAACAGAGAGGCAGATAAATATACACATTTATCTGGCAAGTGTAGCCACAGATATTGATGTTTGTTCAAAGACTGATTTATGTGCAGACAGAAGTATTTTTAAAACATAGTCTAAGAAATCAGAGACAAATAGATTTGAAATGGAATTTTGTTACTTACAAATTGCTTTGCGTCTGGTGGGATTTTCAAATTCCAACTCTAACTAGATTTGGCTCTATGTAAATTTGCTGTTAAAAGGTTTCAGACTGTGTAAGTGTATAGCCACTTATTCGCCCAAGCATTACATGCCATTTTGCCTAATGAGAACTGGACAAAAGTAGATTCTGTTTATTAGACTGTCCATGGGAAAAGCAGGTCCACTGAAAACATTTTAGCTAAACATTTGCCGTCGTTTGCTAGGATGATGGTAATGCTGAGTTTGAGAATTGTATGTTTATATGTGTTAAAATTAAATTTGGTAATTAGTTTATTTTATACAATAACCATTCGATTTATTTAAAGCCCACTACTTACTAGGCATCTAGCCAGGAGTTGGAGAGGATATTTAGATGACTACGATAGCTTAATTCTACATTGTGATTGGTGAAACCAATAGCTGAAGAAATAATTATGATACGGCATGATATCTTATAGGATATTGAAGGCGTTGCTATAAAATATAACATACTATAACACAGTAGAAAGATTCAAATAGAAATTTCATGTTGGGTGAGGTCTCTGGAGCTATACACACTAAATCAAGCAAATGTTTGTAGAAATTAACAAAAAATACTGTAAGAAACCTGCCAACTCTTATTTTCCACATTTCTACAATAAGTGTAGTGTTTTTTTCTTTCTTTCTAGCTTTCTAAGCACCTTAATTTTGACCAAAAACTATCTAACAGCCTTTTCAGAGAATGTCATGGAAGAGATCATTTTGAACTGAGCCCTGGGCAAATAAGGATTTTCTGAGCAGTAAAGGAGCCGAGTATTATTCCAGGCGTGGAACTTGCAAGTGCGGAGATGAGGAGAAGGCGTCATCTGTTTGGGGAAGGGAAGCAATGGGCTACTTGATGGGATGTAGGAGGGGACATGGTAACAGATGCAGCCAGAAAAGAGTCAAAATCGGGCTGTTAAAGGTCTAGAATTTATAATTTTGCTTATTTTTTATTTTTATTTATAAATAATTTCAAATTTGCAGAAAAGTTGCAAGTATAAAGAGTATAAGGATCACTTGTATACCCTTCACACAGATTCACCTCTTGGTAATATTTCGTCACATTTACTTTTTTATTTGATCTTACTTTCTCTTCTTTTCATAATATACACGTATGCGGGTATATATACACACATAAATTTTTCAATGCCATTTGAAATAAACTGACTGCATCATCATACCCTCTTAGATTTTCTTCTAAAAATAGAATTATTCTCTTCATAACCACAGAAAAGTTATCAACTTCAGTAAATTCAGCCGTAATATAATACTGCTTGTCTAACCTGAAATTCATGTGCCAAGTTTTTGAGTTGAAACAGTAACATCTTTTATAGCAATTTCTTCTCCTAGAGCAGGTTCCAGTCTGTGGTAAAGGCTTACTCTGAGCTGTCCTGCTTGTTCCATATTTTACTGTAGAACATTCTTAGTCTTTTTGTAACTTTCATGACATTAACATTTTTGGGAACAACACAGCTCATTTGGTGCCAAAATTTTTATATAGGAGGTGAAGTAATGAGATATAAATTTTAGAAAAGTCATTCTAGAGACAGTTTAAAGATGGATCCAAAGTCAAGAGACTGTTGATAAAGTAATGAGATAGGAGACCCTTGTTGCCAATAATCCCTTCTGAGCAGGCAGAAGCACAGGTATGGTCTTGCCAGGATCTTTGAAAGCTCGGGCAGGTGTGTGAATGGAGGAAGAGATACAGAATCCAAATCTTGGGTGAGGCTGCTTTAAAAGAAAAGTACACCCTAAAATGTAAGCCCAAGGGAGTTGATGGAGAAGCAAGATCCAGAACTAAAGCAGCAGGCTTGCATATTGGATTGTAGCATAAAGCAGATGTGATAACCTGAAGATCCTCCCACAAAATGGTACAAAATGCACAGCTGAGCTTAAAATAAAGGGAAGTAAATCCCTAAGAATGTAAAATAAAGAGGCATGAAAAGCCAAAACCAGTGAGCATCAGCTGATGTACTGGTAAATTGGGTGTGGGTAGGGGGTGTTTCTGGTCTTCGTATGACTTATGAAAACCCACTTGCTTACAGGACATAAGGTTGCGAGTTTTAGTAAAGCACAGTTGAACAAGACCCAGGCATGAAGCCAGGATCAGTAATGGCATCAACCTCTATTTAAAAAAAAATCAACTATAGACTAAAGATGATAAGAAAACTTGAGTCTTGGCCTGGGCTTTGGATAGAAGGAGGGAAAGCTTCATGTGAGTTTCAGTTTAAATTTAGACAGAGTGTTCTAGGAATCTTTCACCCTGGAAATCAACATCAGAAGAAGCCAGTGACAAACCATGTTTGTCCAATAGAAGCAGATGAAAAACTGCTTTGGAAAAACATACCCTCAACCCAATCCACACAAGATTCTCACAGTAAAGCCTTGCCGAAGAGGAGTTCAATCAAAAACAGTGCAACACATGTGGGGAGGAGGAAAGCAGCCATAAGCAAGATCTGCAAAGACAAAAACAGCACGGCTGATTCCCAGTAACTTCAGATAATAGAGCTCCTGACTTAGGACTATGAGACGAGCATTTAAACATGATTCAAAGGATAAAAGAAGAAATCTAAGTCAGAAGAAAAGAACAAGATAGTTGGGGAAAATAGGAAAATTGGAAACAAAATGTGAACAAGTTAGAACTTTAAGAAATACAAAATATAATTGTTTAATTAACTGAGTCAAATAGAAAGTTATTCATGGTAGAAAGGAGGAAAAAGTTTCCAGACATACATCACCTGACACAGGTAGACATACAAACAATTAACTCTTAATAAAATAATTCCCAGTCAGGTGTGGTGGTGCATGCCTGTAATCCCGCACTTGGGAGGCTGAGACGGGAGGATTGCTGTGAGTTTGAGGTCAGTCTTGGCTACAAAGTGAGTTCAAGGCCGGCCTGAAATGCATAGTGAAGCCCTATCTCAAAACACACACACACATATATATATATATGCACACACACACATATATATATACATATACATATATATATAGTCTAAAGAATGTACTTCAGGGAGAAAAAAAAATTATCCAGAGGGAGATTTCAGTGTGTGAAGGAATAATAAGCAATTGTTAACAATTGTAATTGTTAAATACATACACCACAGTTGACTACAAGTAACTGAAATTGTGAAAACTAAAAGCACAGATTGGGGTTGGAGTTGGGGGCAAGACTACAGGACTACTGGCAGTTCTACAATGGGTAGCTACATCAGGGATGTTAAAAAGTATTGAACGCAAATAGTTCATAGCTCTAGACAGAATCAGAGTCAAAAATGTGAAAGTAATAGAGTGTATTACTCCGAGTTCAATAAATTCATAGCTTTTTGTGGAGAATTATGTGGTTGACTTTGTAAGGCCCCCATGCAACATAGTGGCTTATTCAAGTACATGCTCAATAAAAGTTAAATTGAATATATTTTCACAATACTGGTATTTTTCAGGATATACACACTTCTAGTTCTAGAAATTAGTACTTACTGAATACTACAGGGACTACAAGATAAATCTGACATATGTTTCCTGCGTTTGGAAATATTGTAACTTAGTTGAAAGACTTAAAGATCCCAATAACTTGGAAAAATAAAGGGTAATAAACACTTATCTATAAACAAGTTTTGAATGTTACTCTGTGTGAAAAGAGAGAGCTTTAGCAGAAATATGAGATGTTGGAGAAGGCTGTAAATAGGTGAAATTTTAGTTGATCCTTGAAAAACAGATAGCTTAGGTTGAAAAAAGGACACAAAAGAGAATCCATCTTTGATATGAAGAATCGGCATAAAGACATAGAAGCAGGAATGAATGTACCTATCTGTGTAATGGTGATGACACTGACTTTACTAAAGAGTAAGTGTTGAAGAGGGCAGAGAGAGGGCTGAGTAGATCAGTCATATGAAGCTATGGAGGACCTTGACCTAGACAGGGCAGCGGAACTGCATCAGTTGGTAATAAGTAATCATGATCTCTTAAATTGGTATGATGTAACTTTTATAAAGTATTTCCAAGAATAGTTCAGAAGTGGTGTGTGAAAGAGCTTGAAAAAAGGAGGAACTAGAAGGTGAGATAACTTGTTAGGATATCTTTAAAGTAATTAAATAAAAGAACAGGTCCAAGATTAAAGCAAAACCATGGAAATGGATAAAATAGAACATCCATAGAATGGATAAAATAGGGCAAATTCAAAAGTTTTTTTAAAAAATGGAAAAATTTGCTATCAGCTTGGAAATAAACATACTAATAGAAATAAATAGACAAACCTAGAGTAATACTGGTATCCTGGACAAACCGGAAGTCAATTATTCATAAAATTCATAGAAATTTAGGAACAGCAAGAAGCATAGAAATTATATCCACAGACCTCTCTTTTTAGAGATGAGGAAATTAACATACAGAGGGTTTAAATGACTAGTTCAAGGTCATTTGGTGGTTGACTTTGATAAAACGGACTCCAAGAGAAGCTACCCTCCTGTGAGCAGTTGGAATTGTACTGCTGCTGGAATATTGGTATTGGATGGAGATACCTACAAGTCATTAGCAAGGCAGCTGGAGACATGAGCGTGGATGTTCCCTTTAAAGGAGAGATTATAATGCTGGGCCTAGAACTGGGAGAATCCAACAAGAAGCCAAATAGCCAGCCTTTCTGGTAAGCTGTGCAAGGTGCAAGGGTTCCAGGAAGAGAAAAGTCAGCACCTCCCATGAGCCTACCAGTGTGCTGGCCGAGAATCAAACCCTCCCTTCCCCCTCCCCCGTAAGCAACCCACTGGTTGGACAGGCTGAGTTGATAGCAACTAAGGTACATAAAGCAACTAAATGCTTGTAATGTTTGGTTGATTTTGCAGGCCCGGCACCAGTGGTCTGAGCATCTCTTGGGAGGATGATAGTATGCAATATAGCAAATATGCGGGATTCCCTTCTATTTTATCTTTGAAATCCAATAGTGTTCTCACTGTTTTGCTTTGTTCTGATTAATTGTTTTGCTATATTCAGTATTCTGTTTTGATTGGTCTTATTCTGTTTTGTTTTTGGTTTGGTTTTGCTATACCTGATGGGATGGACAACTATTGTGAAGATAGCAAGATATACCATAGTAGCTATTGCTGTTTTCCTAGTATCCCACTTTGAAGTTCTGTACCAGTTTTGCTGCTTTGTTTGGATTGGCTTTGTTCTGTTTTGTTTTGTTGGATTTTACTATCTTTAAAATAAAAAAGAATAAAAGATATTATATAGGTAAGAAGGAAGAGAAGCAAAATTAAGTTACAGGAAATATCCACAATTAGGGATTAATAGTGAAAGAGAGATCCAGGCGTGGTGGCGCATGCCTTTAATCCCAGCACTTGGGGAGGCTGAGGTAGGTGGAGCATTGTGAGTTCAAGGCTGGCTTGGGCTACAATGTGAGCAAGGCCGGCCTGACCTACATAGTGCGACCCTCCCTTGAAAAAAATAGGGCCGGGAGTTTGGCTCAGTGGCTGAAGTGCCTGCCTGGCAAATGCAAGGTTGTGAGTTTGACCCTGGTAATGACCAAAAAAAAAAAAAAAAAAAAAAAAAAAAAAAGTGAAAATGAGATTGTTTCCAAGGAAGTCAGAAAATGATAAATCAGATATGAGGCATAATCAGAAATAACCAGAACCAGATCCTTTGGCAAGTGCACTTATGATGAGTTGTATGTTGTTACTTATTTTGCCCAAAACTAAGTAATCTACCACATTCTTTTTTCCCAGTACCAGGGATCAAACTCACAACCTTGTGCCTGCCAGGCATGCATTTAAGCCACTGAGCCAAACTCCTGGCCCTATTTTTTTCAAGGCAGAGTCATACTATGTAGGTCAGGCCATCCTTGCTCACCTTGTAGCCCAAGCCAGCCTCAAACTCACAATGTTCCACCTCCCTCAGCCTCCCGAGTGCTGGGATTCAAGGTGTGCACCACTATACCTAGCTCTACCACATTTTTGTGTAAACATCACCATATACTAATATTTTCTCTCTGCTAATACTTTGACATTCAATATTGATTTTTTATTATTAATGTTTCCTGATATAGTAAGCTAACATAAATATTTGTCTGGTGCATTAACCATAATTACCTATGTATACCCACCTTTCTCTTCTCTCTGCCTCCCCACACCTAATATAGTCACTATTCTGCATTTTTATATACAGTTTCATCATTCTCTGTTTGTGTGCCTAGAAACTGAATTTTAAAGTTACTTTTTTACCTTAAACTTGTGCCATAATTTATATCTTGGTGTCTCCCCAATGTCTCACGTGCTCATAGGTGGGGCTTTTGGAAAGTTACTGGATCATGGAGATGTGATGCTCATCAGTGTAGTTTATAGCTAAATGTGATGTTGGGAAGTGAAGCCTGGTTGGCAGAGGTGGGTCACTGGGTGTGTGGCCTGGGAAGGGTCTATCTCCCTCCCCTTTCTGATTGCTCTCTGCTTCCTGCCTGCCATACCATGGACTGTTTCTCCTCTGCTATGCCCCCTGCCACACTGCCCTGCCATGGAGCCAGCCAGCTATGGCATGAATCCTCTGCAAACTGTGAACTAAAATAAACCTCTCTTCCTTTAACTTGTGGATGTTGGGTATTCTGCCCCAGCAGTAAGAAAGAAACTGTTATGGATTAAAAACTGGTGGTCAACTTAATATCAGTTGAATTAAATCAGCATGGTGCTGAGTGTAGATGGCCCACCTGAGGAAAGTTGCCAGCATGAAAGGAGATGTGGAGAGTAAGAGTGTGGCATTGTGGGTTCTCCTAAGTGTTGTTTGGAGTTGTTGGTTTTCCTGAAGCATCTTGTCATGGCTAGCTTTCCCAATATGAATTTGACCATTATCATCAGAGGATCTCGGGATCTTGTCACTGAGAGTGGCTGCAGTTCACTTTGGAGGAACTCTAGTCCTTACTTTGAGCATCACTTTCAGGGTCCAAAGGGGAAGACGTGTACTATTTAATCTCCAGGAGAAGCTTGTCACTCTGGCTTCCTGATATGTACTCAACTGTTCTCATTTTCGGAGGAGCTCAGGACCTTATTGTCACTGAGGATGGCTATGGTAATTTTCAGGGGAGCTCTGGTCCTTGTTTTGAGCATTGCTTCTTGACTCCACTGCAGAAACCTCAACCAGCTGGCACAGATCCTTCACCCCACTGGCTTCCACTGCTGACCTTTGGGCCTTCCCAGTGCAGATCCATAAAACTGACTTGCTTGAGACATTGTCATGGGCACTAGACCCCCAGGTGGACTCATGCAGGACATTGCTGTGGGATCCAGGACCTTGACTAGATTTTCTAAGTCTTTAGTGTTGTGTACAGACTTCCTGAACTTTCTTGTATTTAATTCTGGGTGACTATCATAAAATAATATTATGAATTCTGTGTCCTGTATGTAATTGTTCTCCTTGTACTCCCTGACTACAACAGTAACTAAGACAAGGAGGTTTTTATGCTATAAATAATCTTTGGAACTTGCTTTTTCACAAGTATTATCTTGTTAAGATTCATCCATATTACTGTATGTAGTTGCAGTACATTTTTACTGCTTTATGATATTCCATATGTGACAAGGTCACACTTTATTTTCCTGTCCATGGTCACTTAGGCAATTTCCAAATAGTTCTGACTATTTTGAACAGTGCTCCTGTGAACATACTTACACATGCAAGCACTTCTGTTTTGTTTACATCTGCTTGCACAGATTAAAAACCCTTTCTGTGAGGCACAGCACATTATAATTACACTAGGTAAATTTCTGATTGTGGAAAATTTAAGCCTAAACTAATCAGCCACCATTCCTAAGGTGAACACCAGCCTTGGAGCCTCATGGAGTGTGTTCTTTATATAAGGGACATTTATGAAATGTTTTCATGGATGGTAAAATTGTGAGCAATACTTGGTAACTGATTATTTCCACTGACCCAGTTTCATGTCAGTATTATTTTCAAGATACAATCAGAAAACAGAGGGATAGAGGCAAGGATGAGAGGTCACAGACAAACTGAAACATTGGAATTGCTCAGTAGCTAGTCCAGAAAATTCCTCTTCATCTCCGTGGAGGGTCCTCTTAGCCTACCTAGTGGCCTTGCTTGCTGTGAGCCAGTGAACAGTCTGAACAAAAAGAACCAAGGAAAAAGGCTCTGTCTGATTTGTTCACTCAGAACCACTTGATAGTCTGCCAAGAAAAGTCTTTCACCCTCAAGAGGTTCTGAGCTTGAAAGTGTCTTTGTGAACTCATAAGAAAGGCTCCTTCCCAGCCTGGGAAACCTGCATGTGTGCGTGTGTGAGCATGGGCACAAATGTCAGAGGAAAGTCCATGCTGGACCAGTACAGAAGCTGTATTGCTCCTCTCTATCTTTCTTTTATCTTTTTGAAGTGTTAAAACATCTTTTCACTGACATATAAATTATTCTACCTTGTGGCTGAAACTTCCCATTCATTTTTACTTGCAATCAACATACCTAAAAACTATGCAAAAAATCTAGCCACACTACCTAATATTCTGCTCTGGCCAAAAAATATAGCCCTTTGTACCCAGCAGCAAACCTATATGCCCTTTTCATACCCACCACACGAGGTGACACAATGGAAGGAAAAGAATGGATATCTTATTTGTGGATACTGAGCTGAGAGCCAGACAAAGGGGCCGGAGAATGAGCTGTATAACATGGACCACGCTGCTTACAGCAGAAGACCTGAGATCTCAAACTTCTAATCACTTGCTGTATCCCTAGTCTTCTTTTCTTTTTGGGAAATAAGTAGTTTAAAAGTTAAATAGCATACAAATTCTATATATTTAGGTTGGACACAGTGCCAACACATTACCAATGATCTCGAGTACATGCATGAACTACATACATATATATTGTTTCTGGATTGCAATGTGTGTTCTATAAGGCGATACTTAAATCAACACAGAACAGCAGGGATGCCATCCTTTTTTGGACATTGCTTCAGGGTGTAGCAAAAAACCATAGCTCTTTTTCCTCACTATATCAAATGAAAATGCATTTCCCAATCTGTTTACCCCAAAAAGTATTGGATTTAAGTTGTGTGTATTGGAATTAAGGTGTGTGCTTGTAAGTACATTCTTGTAGAATCAGTGTTATTTGAAAATTCTTCATGTAACCCCTATTTGGCGTGTGAGTAAGCATAGTATTAATATTTAAAGTTTTTAGAGTCAGCCTTATAAAATAATATTATCATTGCATGTTTACTCGCCTCTAGTTTCTAGAAACAAAATATTAGAATTTGACTGTAAATATGTAGAGTAGAAAAAGGCAAATTCTTCTTGGAGGAAGAGCATTAAATGAAGCATTCTGATTCTTGTTAAGAATTAGTGCAGCAATTTTTCTGTAGATAAAAGAACCTCTTATCTTATGAAGAGCTGCATTAATTACAGCTGAAAATCTGTTTCACGTGTCCTCTTTCAGAGCCAAGGAGAGACAAATGTGTGCTGTTGGAAATCTGTACTCCCATTTTCTTTTTCTTCTTGGAAAATAGCTTTTCTGAAAGGTAAATAGTACACAAATGCCATGAGTTTAAGTGGAACAGAGTGCCAAAGTGAAACTGATTATTCTAACAACAGCAGTAGCTACAACTTTAAAAAGGAAAAAGAAAATTTTAATGTTATGAGTAAGTTTGCTGATCACAATAAAAGAAGACAAAATTTAATGTCAAAGCAATGTGAGTGTAGGAGGTAATTTTATTTCTTTTTCTTTTCAGACAAAACAGAAATGGAACATGGTGATACAAGCAAATGAAACAATCCAGGTAGTGAAGGCTGTAGAGATACCTTCAATCTACACTGAGACCAAAAGCTTTGGTTTTAGAGCTAGAAAAGGCAGTTTTCACTTTCTAGAATCTGTATTAACAGTTAAATAACTGTTATTATTTTTCCTACTATTTTCATTGGGTGATGGTTTTCAGCAAGACAGACATATTTGAGGAAAGGGAAAATAATTTATTGAGTGAACATTTATATTGACAGTAATAATATTATATATGTCAAATTACCAATGCTTCCTGTTTTCTTTGCAAGTCTTCATGAATTTTGTTCTTTTTCCTATTTAGCACTAGCTCTTGCCATACACTATCCAGGCATTGTTGTCAGTTGGAGTTTGTACACAGGCAAGCCTGCTACATAGTGGTGCTGCCTATAGCTGAAATTAGGGGAAGGATTCTTTCCTCATTTATTTATGTACCTAGAAAGGAAGCCAGTATATTGTATGTAGTACAAGAAAAGTCACTTTTACTATAGACCTCATTTTCTATGTCACATTCAGAGAAAGATCAGGTCAAATGGAATACTGAGAGGTTATACAGAATTAAATGTAGCAGCAGACAAATCTCATATTGCTATGAAAATCAAAGTAAAATTCTATTAGTATTTTTAAGATTAATGAATAAACATGTTCAGTCTGTTAAAATAACTGAAAACAATAATTATGATCAAAGTAATGCCAGTTGTCCTCTGAGGTACAGAATGGGTTCATAGTTACAAATGGTATTCTCTGTGGTCATAAAAAGAGCCCAGCAAACCTAGATTTGAATTTCAGTTCTTCCACTGACTGACTGGCGTCCTCAGCCAAGTACCGCCTGTGTCTCAGTACTTCCCACAATGGGGAAAACAAATCATATCTTTCAGGGCTATTGTAAGTTTATAGCTATTATGTAAAGTATTTAAAACAGTACCTGGAGCCTTTTCCCATGAGTCAGTGCCATTCATGGTCTGCAGGGGAAGAGAACAAGAAGTCACCAAGAAGCAAGCCCTCCCTGCAAATTGACACCATGAGTGGGTGGCTGGGGGGACAGCCAGATGCCAGCCTCTTCTGGCACACGGGCTGGGAAACAAGAAGAGCCAACCCCCTCACCCCGCAGCTGTAAGCAACCAGCTGATCCAGAGAAACACAGGCTGTGATGATAGCTATTGAGGTAAAATACAACTTAATGCTTATAGTATTTAGTGTTTCACTGACTTTGCAGATCTAAAGCTGGTAGTCTGATCATCTATTCAGAGGATGACTATGCAATGTAGCACCTATAGGGGATCTCCTTCTGAAAGTGGTAGCCATTGTTAATTCCCTATTATCTTGTTTTGAAGTCCTGTATCATTTTCATTGTTTTATTGGGTTATGTTGTGTTCTGTTTTGTTTTGTTTGATTTTATTATACCCAATGGCATGGGTGGCTGTTTCAAAGACAAGAAGATATATTATGGCAGCCATTTTGGATTTACTATTATATTGTTTTGAAGTCCTTTATTGCATTCATTGTTTTGTTTTTATTGGTTCTATTCCGTTCTGTTTTGTTTGAGTTTTACTATGTCTGAAGATATGGGTAGCTGTTTTGAAGACAACAAGAGGCATTATGGTAGCCATTGTTGATTTCCTATCATCTTGTTTTGAAGTCCTGTGTCACTTACACTGGTTCATTTTGATTGGCTTTATTCTGTTTTATTTTGCTTGGTTTTATTCTCTTTAAAATAAAAAAATTAATAAAAATAAAAACAATGCCTGGCACAGAAGGGTTCAAAAGTTAGCTGCTTTTGTTCTTTTTTTATTAATCATCCTGCAAACAACTTTTTTGTCAAATAAGTCTAATGTGGTAAATACCACAGATACTGAGTAAAATAATAAAACAGCTTAAATTTGAAGATTACTTTTGATCTAAAGTAAGTGAAGCCCTTTTCACTTTCTCCTCTAGTTAGTTCAGTTGAGAGAGAGGAAGGATGTTGTGGAGAATGTGAGAACAGTGCAGGACAGGTGTGTGACAAGGGATCATATCCAGCAACCGCGTGGCTGTTTCCGGTTGACCACCAAATGCGGTTAAGTGGGGAACAAGACAGCACCCTAAAGCCCCTGAACAAAGACAAACTGGAGCAAAACCTTCATGTTTTAGGCCACCAGGGATGGCTCAGGTGATCCCATGCATCGTATCAATTGTAAATCAATTCGCATCTTCTGAAAGAATTAAAGAAGTTTGGAAAATGAGCAGTTTACACAGAAGCAAAAAATTAAGGCAAAGATCTAGGTTCCTCTGATGAAAAATCATTTTCAAAAACTTTGTCCAGAATTAGCCCAGCCATTGCTTCCATTCTTAACTTCCCCTAAGAAATGGAAACAGAGCCAAGCTTAGTCCCTCCAGGTTTCTTGTTGGCTGCAAATGATCGGAGGCCTTTCATCTCCTCCCTGCTGTTGCAATCCTTTCCCTGCACTTGCTCCGTCCACCACCTGCCTCATGCTAACAGTTTGCCTCCTGTTTTCCTTGCCAGTCCTTCTCCCTGTGTGGCTGCTGGCCCATGCATGTACACTTGCAAGGTGGACCAGGTCAGGCTACAGGAGCGAGCGGTCACCTGGCCAAGTCCCAAGGTGCTGAGGCACCCACGTTGAAGATTTCCATGACGCACCTGCTGCTGTCGCACTGGCTCCCATGTAAATAAATGGTCAGATCTTTTCCAAAAGTCATTTTGACAAAGAACAGCTTCAACGACCAAAGATGTTGACAAATGGGGTGTTATCTAGGAGAATGAGTAAAGCAACCCATTTGAACGACAGGAACAGATAAGGCCTAACTCTTTGTCTCTTTCCCTCTTTTACATTAATATTCTCATGGAGACAAAAGGGAAGAAGAAAAAGGAAACAAAGGCAGATCTCTAGCACTGACTGTTTCTGGGTTGATTAGGATGCTGATCTGTGTGGCAGGTTTCGAGTTCTCACCCAACTTCTTGGCTGCTATTCAAAGGATTTAACAGTGCTCTTTGTAAATAGTGATGTACAAAGCCCATCTAAAAATAGTACATTTCCAGGGTCTGGATTGGGTGAGTGGAATGAGTGGCAATGACTGTATTGTACAAGACACATTACAAGCAAGTTCCTCGATGGTATTTTATATGCAGGGTTATTCACATGCTTCATCTGGTTTGGTTAAATAATGCAAACACATTTACCAATGCACATGATTGTTTTGTTTATTTGTGCTCTGGAGAGCCTGGGTGTGTTTATGACAGACAAATGTACATGTTCTATTCTCTGACAATCAAACAAAGCTCTCCCCAATGAGGTAAACAGCTGAGTTAAACGGTGGAGCTGACACTCCCGAGAATCGCTGATGTGACACTATAGTGGTTGTTAATGACAGGTTGCCTGCTGCGCTTGCTGCCCTAAAGGTTTTTTTGCTGAAGGTGGGAATCAACAAGAGGCTCTGACAACTGGTAGGACTGCTAGGTCTGGCTGAAATCTCTGCGTAAGCCGTGTGTGTGAACGCTTTCGCCTCGCTAGGACTTTTTCACACGAGAGCAACTGTGTCTGCTCTTCCTTGTCCTCGTTCCTGAGGCTGGGCTGGGTGGCACAGGAGGCAGAGGTGCTGGGCTTGGACTGGACGGGCAGTGTACATGCAGGCTGTGGGAGCCAGGAGTCCCTGGCACCTCTCAGAGTGGATTCAGACTCTGTAAGGAGCTCACGGGAGCTTGATGTCATGTTACTTTCTGAAACGAAGATGCAGGGAAAGCGTGTTGCAATCTTAAAATCCAGAGCTGCCTCTCCTAATGTTTTCACTCGAACGTGGTGGTTGTTTCTACATATTTGGAGGACAGAGATTTTTCTCATACTAAAGCACAATTATATTCTACATAAATAATGATCTTTCTGGCAGTTTGGAGACTCTTCTTCATGCCAGGTGGAAACCCTTGGGCGAAGCTCTCAGTCATTCTGGTGGGTTGATTTCCTCTTACAAGATGGAAACTGAGAACAAGGACAGCTCTTGAAGGAGTTAGGCTGGAAAATACAATGTGGTGTAAAACCCAAAACAAACAAACAAACAAACAAACAGCCCGTCGCTTTGGGAAACATTTGTCTTACCCAGATTTCATGGCTTTAAATTGATACATTTTGGATGAATTGGTTCTGACGGTCTAAAGACTGTACATAGCCCTCCTTCTTACGCTGCATTCCTTTGAGAAAATCATGTAGTCTTTGACCCCCGTGGTATCCTCATCTGTAAAATGGGGAGAACAGTCCTTACCTCTCTAAGCAAACTGTTATGAGGGTTCAAGTAGGTAATGTAAGTAAGGCCCTTGTCACATGGCAATAAATGGTGTTATCATAATTACAGTTGGAGACTATTTGACAGCATTCCTGGGCACAACCTCTCTCACCTGCTTAATGACATCCTAGTCTCTCCTAAAACTAAGGTACCATCTCACATGCTGAACACTATGCAAATGTCTGGTTCCTTTTAAGAATCACCACTATCATCATTATTGTTATCCTGGCTGTTGAAGAACGAACACTCCAGAAAGCATCAAATCAGAATTTTCATTACTTGTAATTTCCTTCTTTGCCACCAACTGTGTCATAATGGGGGTTAATTTCCCTTTGGAGCTGCCTTGAAAGATAACATAAACCATTATTTTGGTCATTTCGGAATTTCCTCAATCTGGCTTTTATTTCATATGCTAAAGGAATTATGATTTGTCTTCAATAAGGCAGATTTTTGCTTCTATGCCTAAAGAGCTAGGAGAACAACATAAATTTCATCTCTTGTTTGAGAATAGGTTTTCAAATGAATGAGAGAATAAAACTCAATCAGACATGAGTGCAGCGAGTCGTGAATGAGCTTCACATAGTTAGGGTATGTGACAGCCAAATGGCTTCCTAAAAGTCATGGTCACGGCACACACACAAAAATCTACTATGATTTTTTGTTTGCATTTTTGTGGCACTAGGAATTGAACCCAGACAATTTGAGCCAAAGGGAGTGCTGAACTACATCTCTAGCCTTATTTATTTATTTTTTAATCCTATTATATTTCCAGCTTAGCTCCTTCAGGAGCTGTCCTTATTTTCAATTTCCATTTTCTAGGAGGAAATCAACCTACCAGGGTAACTGAGAGCTTTGTTTTATTTATCTTTGAGACTAGCTCAGTAGCCCAGGCTGCTCTTGAACTTGATTCCTACTGCCTCAGCCTCTCAAGCACCTGGGATTGCACACCAAAGTATCTGAGATCTGCCATGCCCGCCACGCCCACCATAGTTTCCACCATCCACCACCACGCCCAGCTTCACTATGTTTACAAAAGTTAAGGAAAGCATCAGAAGGAGCTCTATAAATGGAAAAACCAAACCGTACAAAACAAAATGTAGGTGGCAAGCTCTGCTAGCAACTTTTTTCAAGATTCCCTTTTAGTACATGTGCTATGATATTCTAATCTGCAAAGAAGAATCATTGTTACTATTACTATTTATAGTATCTTCCAAGGTTAACTAAGCTCCTGTAAATAAAATCTGCTCAGCCAAATATATGAAAATTTGGAGTTGATTTCTTTACAAAATTTGCACATCCTTCTACTTAAAAATCATATTGAAAAGGCAAAGGATTTTGAAAATTGCACAAATTTCATTTTCACTGTCCAAACTAAGTGAATTCCTCTTCTTTCTCTTCAGAAGGGCACAGTTTTGCCTCTAGGAAGCCTGTGTTTTGAAAGGGTTAATCTCTACAAACCAGCAACTAAAAGAATGACACTTTTCCTTCCACTTCATTTGAGATTTGTTTGCTTTACTTTTTTGTTTTATTGTAAGCCTATCTACTAATGAACCAATGATCATCAAGAGGGATTAAGCATTTTCCCTCCTGGCTTGTATTGGGAAAGAAATTACTTTCATCCAGAACCACTCAAAATGGTACTATAAGTGCCCAGTGAAGTGTTTTTAGCCAGTAAAACAATGGCAGAGGTCACCAAGATTGTTGAAAACCCACATCAGGATGGGATGAAGACATGGCAGAGAACTGGTGTTTGCTAATGGTAAATGAAAGCAGTGTTATGGGTTGTGTTGTTTCTCCCCAACATTTACATTTTGAATCATAATTTCAATTGGTTTGCAAACAGAGTTTTATTTTATTTTTTTTTGTTTAAGTGAAGAAAAACAAAACAAAACAAAGAAAAAGACGACATATATAGTAAAAACAACAAGCAAAAGAGACAAACAAATGACTAGAGTAAATACATAACATTGCAGGTTTACAAAACCGGAAGATAGAAGCTTGACAATGGTTGCAATATTGCACATCGTTATCTTTAAAATGGTTTCTTACATTAACAGATATAGACATGTAAGATTGATCTAATCATATGAGTATTAATTGTTCTTTCTCAATAACAAATACATTCAGCAGTGTTCTTTTTAGTTATCTTACATATACATATATACAGGTTTATATCTTTTCCTCTTCCCTTTTCTCTTTCCACCTATTCTTTTCCCGATTACCTTTGCTCTTTGAGCTGTTTTTTACCCTTACATAGTATTTATTATAGATTTTGAATCATATATACTTTTCCATTTCTTACACTAGGGAGACAATACGGTATTTACACATGTGGGTTTGATTTATTTCACTTATGAGTATGGTCTTAAGTCGTGACCATTTACTTATAAAAGTCTCAATACAATCTTTCTTAATAGCTGAGTAGTACTCCATTGTATAAAAATACCACGTCTTTTTTATCCATTCTTTGATTGATGGGCACTGGGTTGTTTCCAAGATCTGGCTATTACAAATTGGGTTGCTATAAACATGGGTGCACCGATATCGCTGTGGTATGATGTTTTCAATTCTTCTGGGAAAATGCCCAGAAGAGGGATAGGTAACTAAATTAAAATGAGGTCATTAGAATAAATCCTGGTTGGACATGGTGGCACATGCCTGTAATCCCAGCACTCAGGAGGCTGGAGGCTGAGGCAGGAGGATTGCTATGAGTTTGAGGCCAGCCTGGGCTACAAAGTGAATTCAAGGCCAGTCTGAACTGCAGAGTGAAACCCTGTCTCAAGAAGACAAATAATAATAATAATATAATAATAATAAGTCCTAACATTCAACATGATTAATATCTTTGTAAGAAGAGATTTGGACACATTCATGCACAGAGGAGATTAAGTGATGACAGATGTAGAAGACAGTCACATGTAAGCCAAGATAATAGACCTCTGAAGAAACTGACTTTTCCTTCATTTTTGACTTCTGGCCTCTGAATTGTGAAAAAATGAATCTCTGTTCCTGAAGCCACACAGCCTATGGCATTCTGTTATGGCAGCCTTTGCAAACTAAGATGATGGCCTGGCCAGAAGAGTGAGATTGGTTCAGGTAGAGAAAAAAATATAAGGAATGTTACATTTCGCTCTCCCCTGTTATTATTACATAATGTTTGTTTGCTTATTGTTTTCCTTGTTTATGACTGTGGGAGGTAGTGGGGAGGAGGGAAATAAGAAGGAAATTCAGGAAAGAAGAAATGAAAATAAGGAAGAGAGATTATTCAATACCATACCAGTGTTTTACTACAGATCATCAGGTATAGAAGAAGTATCAAAAAGTAGTAACTATGAAAACAATGAGCAGTTTTTAAAGGGATGGTGTTAAGAAGAAAGAACTATAGAATTAGCAGGATTATTGAAACTCTCAAATTTATCTGTTCTCAAGAAGAAAGACTTTATTGCCCATTTGTGGCCTTTTGCTAAGGCCTTGACTTTTATCTTCTGGAGATAAATTTGAATATTATCATTATAGTTATGCCTTACTGGATATTTGTAACACCCCAGGGTTGCTTTCCTGTCACATTATTTTTTTTTTACTGTTGAAATACTATTTTTTCCACAGTAGATATAAGCAGTGTAAATGTAATATGAAAGCATTTGTATCCACAGTACAGACAAAGCTAAACTATTAAGTTAAATAGGATGTGTCACTCAAGTGATTCTCATTACCCTCTAAATATTTCCACTGACCCAGTGGTCATCAATGGGTTGCAAAACATAGTAGGGACAAACCCCAATATATGAAGATAAACCTTGTCTCAAACGTGAGCTTCCAAACTAGGAAAACCTTGAAACTAGCATATTTAGCACCCAGATATAATTTGTTTCTAATGGTAATGTAAAGAAGCCTCTGGTTAAGTGGCCACGTTTACATGATTGTTTTTAAAGGAAAGAAAAAAAAAAAACAAAAATAAAACAAAAACAAAAATGAAAAAAACCAAAAACATGTTTGATCTAACCCCCTGGGAGCACTTTCAAACCTTAGTAGTGAATTTAGAGAAATACAATTGTTTTTCATTACGATTTTCCAAGTTGTGTTGAGGGATTGAGTGGGAAGTAGAATTACTAAAGAAGTTTTTTGTACTTTGATCTGCACTGTGAGAAAAGTATTTGGTGTGGCAGACATTTCTTCCTTCAGAACTTTGCTTTTTATTCTCCCATCTCTGAAGGGCTGGTACCTTCAGGGGTCCCTGTTACAGTTTAGATCAACAATGACCCTCCCCCAACTCTCATGCCCTCATAGGAAGGGCTTTTGCCAGGTACCTGGATGTTGTATGTGCTGAAGCTGACTTGCTGCTAGGAGGAGGGGCTGAGTTAGAAGCAGTCACTGGAAGTGTGTCCTGGGAGGGTCTGTCACCCTGTCCAGCTCCTCTCTGTTTCCTGACCACCATAATGTGAGTTTTCCTTTGCCAGATCCTTCCACCATGTCATTTCTACATTTGAGCTGGTAGACCATGAACTGGAACTTCTGAAACTATGAGCCAAAATATACTTCACCTTTAAATTGCAAGTGTTGGGTACTGTATCTCAGCAATGGAAAAGTGACTAAGACAGTCCCATCCAGGCCAAGGCCTATGGGATTTGTGTGTAGGATTCTGCCTTGGCTGCTCACAGCCTTTGGAGAGTTTGCAGGATCTGCTCAAATCATGCCCTTGGCCTGGTAGTCTCCCTTTGAGTGACCCATTGATTTAGACACATGCTTTCACCCGGTCCCTTACCCAGGTGCTTTCACTTGAATTTCTGCTCTGTCCTCACCTGGTACCTTTTTGATCAGCTTCCTAAAATCAGTGATTGGTGTTCTCTACTCTAGGCACAGAGGCTGTTTATTCCCTGCTTTCCCAGAAGAATAAATTTGACATGCAATACATCTTGACCATGTCTTTTTGTATCTCTGTCAATGGCACAGTTCTTGGCAAAGCAAACATTTAATGCACAAAAAAGAAAGTGGAAAGAAGAAAAGAAGGGAGAGAATAAGGAAGGGATGAAAGGAGGGGAGGAAGAAGGAAGAATTGACTTTTGGTCTACGAGCAAGGATAAAAAGTCAGCAAAGGTCTATAGCAATTCTGGTCCTCCAGTTCGTAAGTATTCTCATTAACCATTGCCTGCTATGCCAGCCTTCTAGAGAACAATTTTCTCCATAGAAGGATTATTCCTGATATTATATCACTAGGACAGGGAATTTTCCAAGGATGGGCAGGTACATTTCAGAAAACACAGCAAGCAGCCAAATTTAGGAAGGATAATGGAGGTTTAAGAATGCAAAACCCACCTGATTGGTCCCAGTGGTGATATCATGGTCAGATACTGCATTGATTCAAATGATTTCCATTTCACTCTTACTTAATCTTACATGCTCCAGAATAATAAGGGTATTTATCTCCAGCTTTGCCCTTCCATTCATCCTATCTGGTCAGAAGGAAAGAAAAAAGATAAATAACCCCCTGACACCCCATTATGCAACACACTGGCCTAGGGAATGTGTGTAGAAAACACAATTTGGAATGTCTGCCCAGACCACAACAATCCGCCAGCTCCACTCACCCCAAGGGCGAGCCCTGCAGATGGTATGCACTGTCCAGGCCTTGAGTTCCCTCCACTGCTGCCTCCCATTTTACTCATTGCCACAATAAATCTGTGTTGTAAGATAAGAGATCCCACTCTCTCGTGAGACTTTGGAACTGGGGTTATGAGATTCTGGTTCTTTCTAAACTGGTGTCTCGAAGAGGGAAGATGTAGATTCAAGAGCTTTGCAAAGTCAAATGTTGCCAAGGTTGTGGGCTTAGAAAAGAGAAAGTCAGTCCTTGCAAAAGGAGGAAAAATAAAAAAACTGAGCTTGACGAAGACTGGATGACTTTTTATTTTTGAGGTTCCAGCCTCATTATCAGGCTCAACTGAATTGCTGATTTTAAGACGGATGGGACAAGAGGAGGAAGGAGCACTAGGAAAGGTTGCTCTTTAGGTACTAAGATACAGTTATACCAGCACAGTAGAATGACTGTGGGTAACAACAATGTACTGTACATTTCAGAAAGCTAGAGGAAAGGATTTTGAGAATTTTAGCCTTATAAAATTTCAAGAAAAGGATACATTTAGCTTGATGTAAATACTACACAATGTATACATGTATAAAAACATGACATTATCCTATCAATGTGTACATTGATTTCATGCAAAAACAAAAAATTTAGCTTACTTAAAAATTTAATTTACTTAAAATTGCTGTGTAAAAAAATGGGGCATCACTGTAACCTTATAATTAATCCCCTCCCCCACCTCCTTGAGCAGGCGCAAGTTGGTTCCTGTGGCCTGAAATGAAAGGAATTCCAACTAACGAAGTGATGCGAAAGCTTTACTTTAACGTGATTTTCACAACATGTCTGTGAGATGTTTTTTTTATCTCTGTTTTACAGATGAGAGAACTGGCATTAAGTTGCCAGGGCCTCGTGCCTCGTAAATTTCAGGGAATAGTGTTTGAACCTAGATGTTTTGGTCTGAAACCCCAGGCTTTTCCCAATAAGCCCTTATCCTTTTGCAGGTATTTGGACAGCTGGGTGGATCTTCTCCTTGGCTCAGAGAAACACGAAGTTATAGGAACCTGCAGGTGACAAAGACTCAATGCAACAATTTCCCCTGGCTACCGATTCCCTTCCCAGCAGGATGCCAGTTCCTGATATGCCTGTTCCTCCTCTTTGGGAACACAGACTGTACCTTCTTCCTGTGGCTGGAAGACTTCCTAACAGGAACAAAAGTATGGACATCCTCTGAATGTGTTTTCTGACCTTTGTCAGACAGCAGGGTCCCACTGTCACCCAGGTTGGTCACATTACAAAATGTCCCCTCTTGCATAAACACTGAGAACATGACTTCCACTGGAGAATTTGACCAAGATGAGTCAGTCTGTTCTGTCCCAGGATAGATAAAATCTATCTTTTATCCTTCCACTGAGAGTAGCTGCTCAGCCCTAGTCTCCGTCTCATTTAGTGATCATCTGAAATCTGTCCTTCATGTCCTGTGGAGAGGTGAACTCCTGCTTCTGAGGGGTCTGTGTCTAGTGCTCCGCCAGGAAGTGGTTCCCAACTCCCCTTCTTGCCCAGGGACTTCGGTCCCTCGATGTCTGCTGAAAACCCTGCTGTATGTTAACGATCTGGGCATATTTCCCAGGCCTTTCTAGTGACATCAGTGACCACGAGAAGATGCATTTTGTGCTCAGAGTAAAAGCAGGAGTTGTGCTTTCTCTTCCACCTATCCTGAGCCGAAGTACTGAGGACTGAGTTCTTCGTGTTGGAATTCTCACTGTCTTGAGTCAGATCAGCACAGTTCCATGCATGAATGTTTTCCTTTCCTGTGTGATGATCTGCATGAGCATTTGATGATGGTTGAAACCACCATAGCCTCACCAAGGGTTCAGAAAGGGAATAATAACTACAGTTTGGAGATCTCCCTCCAATTCCATCTCTGTCTTCAGTTCCTTCTCCCACCTGACAAGCCTTTGGGGCCAGGTCAAAGGTCTGGAAAAGCAGCCTGTGTTGTACTGATACGAAGTGTCTGTTTAAGCATTTGCAGGGAAAGGTGCAGGAGACCATGCTTAACTTTAGGTTGATCTCACTTCAGTCGCAGGTGTAAAATGGCTTCTGAACAAATGTTTTAAAAGGAGAGTTACAAGAATAGATTATATGACATTAGAATAAAAAAGAACCTATGGTACAGTATGATTCCTAATGAGAGGGGAGGGAAGAAAAGGGAAAGCTCTGCTTTATAGAAGGAAAACAGCAAATAAAGTACAAGGGATTAAAATCATATCATTTCTGTGATACTATTTTGCAATACCCAATGTCATTTTTGGTTCAGGCAAAGATCATCAGTGTCTGAAGTACTTTTCTCTGGGATAAGATACCCAACACCCAAAGTTAAAGGGGGAAAGGTTTATTCAGCTCACAGTTCATGGAGTTTTCAGTCCATAATTGGCTGGCTCCAGGGCAGGGTGGCTTCACAGAGGACAGCAATTTGTGGCAGGCAGAAGACTGCAAAAACTGCAAGTGAAACAAAGCCAAGTTTCTTTCCAATCTACTGGGATGAGGGTGGTGCCAATCCAGTCCGTGGACTGACCTAGCAGTCATCCACCCTTAATCCCAGCATTGTACTACGAATCAATTACACACTCTAGATTCAGCAACCTCCGAAATAAAAACAAAAAACAAAACAGAAAAACCCCTAAGACCACATGAGGCTTTTGGGGAACATCTAGACACAAACCATAATAATCAGTAAACACTAAAGCCACTGGGTAAGAGCTGAGGGTGGGACTCAACAGTGGAGCACTTGCCTAGCATATGTGAAGCCCTGGGTTCAATCACAACACTCAAAAAACATTTCAAGTTATTGAGTGAGAGATTATTGGGAATAAATCATTCATCAGTCTCAAAATTTCAACTATCAACAGGTATGGTGTCACTCACCTATAATTCCAGCACTCAGGAGGCTGAGGAAGGAAAATCATGAGTTCAAGAGCAAACTGGACTACCTAGTACATTCAAGGCCAACCTGGCTAAAAAATGAGGCCCTGTCTCAAAACAAAAACAAAAGCAAACAAACAAAACCTGCGGAGTGGGTCAGGGGGATAGCTCAGTGGTAGAGGGCCTACCTAGCATACACAAGGCCCTGGGTTCAATCTCCAGCACTGCCCCATTGAAGGCTCTCAGATGACTGTTATCAAAGATAAAAGAAAGCTTTGTAACAGAGAAAGGTGGTGGACAATACCTTAACCTGCCTATTACTAAAAATACCATCAGTAAAGAGACAAAGCGACATTATGCGTCTCCTAATACAATGTAATGTGAAGTACACATCACCTATTAATAGCTTTCCAAAAGTATTTCAACAGAAGATAATTATGAGGAAATAATCATCCAAATTAAAAATTTCAGATATTCTGAAAAAAAATCTGGAATTTTCAAACGAAATAAATGCCATAAAAAACAAGCGATTTCTTTTTTTAAAATGAAGAGATATAACTAATTCTAACATGTAAACCTTACATAGATCTTAGATTTTTAAATAAAAAGTCATTAAGAGATGGTCGATAAGTTAATCTGCTTCGTTATGATAACCATTTTACTATTTATATATATCTTACAACATTAGGTTATAAATCTCATATACAAGAAAAATATTTTTAAAAAGACCATAAAGCCGGGTGTGGTGGTGCACGCCTTTAATCCCAGCACTCGAGAGGCTGAGGTAGGCGGAGCGTTGTGAGTTCGAGGCCGGCTTGGGCTACAACGCCGCGCAAGGCCGGCCTGAGCTACATAGTGCGACCCTGCCTCAGAAAACCAGGGCCGGGAGTTTGGCTCAGTGGCTTAAGCGCCTGCCCTGGCAGGCGAGGGGCTGTGACTTCAATCCCCAGTGCTGCAAAAAAAAAAATAAAAATAAAAATAAAAAGACCATAAAATTTTAAAATGATTGCATGTTACAAAAATAGTATTTTGACTATATTACACTAAATAAAATGTTCTTAAAACTTTTTAAATGTGTAATGGACATTTTCAGATCAATTAGGGAAATTTAAATGCAGAGTATACATTAGATGATATTAATTAATGTTAAATCTCTCAAATGCAGTAGTCATTCTGAGGTTATAGAAGAAAATGTCTTTGTTTTAAGAGCTATATCTTGAGCCGGGCGTGGTGGCGCACGCCTTTAATCCCAGCACTCGGGAGGCTGAGGTAGGCGGAGCGTTGTGAGTTTGAGGCCGGCCTGGGCTACAACGCGAGCGCAAGGCCGGCCTGAGCTACATAGTGCGACCCTGCTTCAAAAAACCAAGGCCGGGAGTTTGACTCAGCAGCTTAAGTGCCTGTCTGGCAGGCGCGAGGCTGTGAGTTCAATCCCTGGTGCCGCAAAAAAAAAAAAAAAAAAAAAAAAAAAAAAAAAAAAAAAAAAAAGCTATATCTTGAAGTATTTCGTGATAAAGTATCATGATGTCTGCAATTTGTTTCAAAATGCTTGAACCATAAAATTATGGTGTATAATACATATGAGATATGCATAAAAAAGAATGAGAGGTAGAAAGTAATTGGAAGAAAATATTAACAGTGGGTAAATGTAAGTGATTTTAAGTATATACTTACTATGTATCCTTCCAAATTTCTTGAGGTTTGAAACTTTTCAATATTTCAAAATCTTAGGCAAAAAATGAACAAGAAGAAAGGAGAGATGAACAAGCTGAATGTCGCGTTCTTAATAAACCTTCTCCTGAAATAGTTGAGAGAAGTTGGAAAGAGAGGCAGAGTAAACAGACAATAAAATTGTAAGTGTCATAAAGTAAGGGTATTTACATTCTAATGTTTAGACTGCTTCTGAGAACTATTCCACAAGAAAAAGTTCTGCAGAGAAATAAATTGGAGACCCAATGCTATTCTATCTCCCTCTAGGAGAATCACGATGAATATTTTTAATACACTAAATTTCTGAGCAAAGAAAAGTGTTTAATTTTATTTAATGTCACAATTCCAAAACTTGTTTGACCATGGGATCCCCTTTTTAAAAGATTACTGTCATTCATTTCCTCAAAAATAATATTCCTCCAAAGAGACCTATAGAAACCCAGAACCAGCCCGGCACCGGTATTTTACAGGTTAGGGAACAGACGCTCCGATCTGTTGATTTTTCCAAGGTCGCAGAGGCGGGGCTGAGTGAGGTGCTGAGTTTGGAGAAAGACGACATAAAGACAATTCTGACAGTGCCCACAGAGAAAGAGAAAACGTTTCACATAAAGATTATATGACTGCAAATATTTCACATCATTTCAACCAACAAAAACCCCATATTTCATCCCATTTATAGACATTCTACATATAGGATCTGTTTTGCAAACATGACACCTTTGTTTATAACCATGGAGACATATGTTGTTTGCTCCTAATATTGTACTGTACTTGAGAAAATGAGATGCCTTCTATATGTGCTGCTAATTTAAGTTTCATCCTGTTATATGGACAAAATACTCCATGAAATTGTGATAGAATCGCTCAGTCTTGAGTTACACTATTTACTTGAACAATTGTGATAGGCTAAGGGGGAAAACCCCACATTCTATTACTTTACAAGCCAACCACGTTAAGAACATGCATCTGCTTGGAATCACACAATTTCTTTTCTAGTGCCCAAGTAGATTTGTTCTGGGCTCAGGCAGTTATTAAACCCAGCTCTGACCCTGATAGCTGCACTTTGGATTCTGGTCATGAGCACAGCACAGGTGCTGGTCAGGCTCCCCTCAGTCAGCAGATGTCAATCCCCTTGTAGAGGCAGCTGCTCAATCTCACAACTGGCAAAGAGAACTGATGGAGTTCCCATTCCTTTACAGCTTTTATCTCTCTAGTTAATAGGGGATGTGCTTAAAGGAGGCAGTTCTTGAGCAATAAATCCAGACTGCAAGTAAAGCACAGGGAGAGGAAGGAAAATTCCAATGTACAAAGTTTCCTCTGTTTACTATATTTAATTGGGATTTCACAGATGAATGAAGGGGAGAAGAAGTTCTTCTTTGCAGGGTGACTGGGAATTGAAAAATGGTGGGTTTCCTTGATCTCTGGGATTTTTAATGTGAGGATCAATAGCACCTTGCCCAGCCCAGGAAAGTTCGTAGTTCTCAGTCCAGGGTCAGCATCTCAGTGAGTGTACAGTGAATATTAATTGACGAGAATGATGGCTTGGAGGGTTTAATCGAGTTATCTCAAGCACAGCCCTCCAGCCCTCACCTTGGGATGATTCTGTGTCCTGCCCCAGGCATTACCCTGAAGCCCCCTTCTCAGTTATAAAGCTCCCAGTTCTCTTGCTTGTCTCCCGCCTTGGCTTTAGTTCTTCCTCCATGGACATCTCCCCAGGGCCCATCTTGTGCCGGGGTGCAAAGGCAGGGACTGAAGGAGTAGCCAGGAGATTTGGGTGGAGCTGTAGCAGGGAACATGGTGAGACAGAGTGTGTCTCCCTTCCCAGCAGTCCTTCCTCCTTCTGGGAGAGCATTGCACAACCTGCAGTGCTTCCCACACAGGAAGGCACAGTCTCTGCACCTTTGACATCAGCCTTGGCCACAGAGCGCTTAGCCCAGGGAGTGGCGTGTGGGTGACCTTGACTGTGTCTCCTCTGAGCTACGGGTTTAAGAGCAATTGTATTCCACCATCTCTCTTGTTGTTTTCTCTTTATGGTAGGAACAGCGTGTTCAAACACGAGCTACTCCTTCGGTCTGTATCTGGGATGAAGGAGATATCAGGCAAATTTTGAGGTACGTATCTTCTTTATTTCCGATCCAAAAGACCCATATATTGAGACTTTTAGGGTCATTTGTTACAGTAGCAGAGCTGACTAAGTCATGCTGAATGAGTGGAATAGGAAAATGAAGCTTGTGACTCAAGTAAGTATCCCACCACTACTAGCTTTTCCCCACCAACCTGTCAAGGTGTCATGAATTATAGGATCTCCAGCAGTTCTTGTCCCTGCTGTTTTCACACTACCCCCAACAATCTCTTTTAACTAAATTACAGTCTAGTGCTTGCATGACATTCCAACTGCCAACCGAGTAGGCAAGGATCTTTGATATAAGGGTGTCTTTGTCAGTTAGTTTTCTGTCACCATGATAAATGACCTAAAATAACTTCAGGAGGAAAGGTTAATTTTGGCTCATGGTTACAGAAGTTTCAGTGAATGATCAGCTGGTTCCAACCAAGGCAGAACATCACAGTGGAAGAGCATACTGGAGGGAAGCTACCTATGTCATAGCAGCTAGGAAGCAAGAGTTAGAGAGCTGCGAAGGAAGGGGCCAGGGGCAAGATATAGTTCCCAAGGTCATGTTAACATGACCCACTCTGTACAACAGGCCCCACCTCCTAAGAGCCCATTCAGCCATGAACTCATCGACAGATTAATCTACTAATAAACCTAGTGCCCTGGTTACCCAATCACTTCTCAAAAGCTTATCAGCTAGCTTGTGGGAGACATTTTAGATTTGAACCATAACAGTGTCCCCTCCAAAGTCAGAGAAAAATTAGCTTTCTCCAGAGACCTTCCCAAAAGGCACTGTATCTATTACTTCTCTGAGCAGCAATCAGATTAACCTAGTGCTTTCTCCAACACCAGAGATGCCAAAAGAATTTCCAGGAGGAGCAAAGGAGCCCATGGTAAAGTAACATGGTAGCCTGGGCAACTTTGACTCATTTGTGTTTAGTCTATGTTCCCCCAAAATACATGGCTAGTATAAATTAAAACTAAACACTGACTTAGAATAATGTCCTGAACAGGGATCAACTACATAAAAATAAAACATTCACGAATTTGAATTCCATTATAGCTTTATTATGGATCACATTACTATTATTCAGGGTCATCATTTGTTGGTTTAAGTTAGCTCTGTCCCTTTACAAAGATGGTTATATTGAAAATATTCAAGTATACAACCTCCTTTAGGAACTCTTTGACTATAAAACTCTCACAGATTTGTGAAATTTAACCAGATTATATTATACCAATAGATTTTGATAGCTATCATAAAATAAGGAGTTCAAACCAACAGATGATTGTAACTGACAACAGAAATGTAATGTGAACTTTAAAAATTTGCTAATGCTTATCCCTGTATAGAAATATTAGCCTACGTTCTCTCTGTGACATATGTGTATGTGTTTATAGTCTATTTTTGTAATAGAGTAAAAAAAAATCAGCTCCAAAAATATCACTCTCCCCTTTGACATTTATCAGTGATAGCAATAATGTCAGGAAGCATTAGTATACTGCAGAAGTACAGAGGTGCTTCCTAAAGCATGTATTCAGTTTTATTTTTAAACAATTTGATAAATATCCTGACTCTTGACATAATTTTAATGATGTTTTAGGTCAAATTGCTACACACTGGATGGTGACTATGTTAATCTGATCTTAGTCTTCGTTATAGACTCAGACATCAAAAAATGCCTAAAACCAGAGGGAGGACCTTAAAAATTGTTTGCATGGACAGAGTGATGGATAAATGAATGAATGGGTAGGTTAGATGAGTGGGAGGGTAGATGGATGGATGGATAGAAGAACAGATGGCAAAGTGGATAGATGGGATGCCTCGTCTCTCTAAGCATAAGTGAATAAAAATATGTAATTGTTTCTGTGTTGGTATTAATTTAATCCATTTCAGAAAGAAGACCTATTTTCTTTGAATATAAATAAAACAAAACAAATAAATGCAAATTAAATTGTGATGATGATTACTATGGTAGCAATAAGTCAGAACTCTTCTTTCAAGGTCTCTTTTGCTTTTAAGCATTTCTATTGCTCCTGGAGACTCGGTGGTGAGGAATAATTTGGGAACTTTTCACAGTGACCCCCGCCACCACCAAGGCAGGTCTTCTTGAAGGAAGGTCATATGATCTGGAGTTCCTCAATATTCTAAAGCAGTCAAAGACGGTGAACAAAAGTTCCTCTTCTATTTCTTCAATCCCTTTTATAAAGAGCAGAAAGGAAATTCAAATTGGAATACGATTTTCATGGTAAGATTTGATGATGTTTGTAGTTGTCTTAGTAGAGTTTGGTTTTTATAGCTCCTAGCCCCCTTAAGTTTTAATGGTCAGGTATTTGTTTTAATCTTGAAAATAAAAACCTTTCAAAGAAAAGTACACTTTTCCTCTTTGAAAGTTTCATACTGACCTTGCACTCTTATCTAGCTGTTGCCCTTGTACTGTAGTATTTGGCCCTAGTTACTGTTCCATGTTTTTTGGAGTTGACTCCTCCTTTAGCCTCTATGACCTTGTGACCCTCTTATTCTTCACCTCCTTTTTCAGTCAACTGCTGGATCCTGCCCATCATCCAATCCTTAAATTTAAACTTTCCTCAGGGTTTGTCTTCAGCTGTCTCAATTTTCATTCCATGCCCTTGTCCTCAGTGCTCACTCCCAAGATCTCAATTCTCCTGTCTATACTGGTCACTCCCAACTCTACCTGTCTAGCGTTAATCTCTCCTGAGCTCCAGACCTAGGAGTTCAAGTGATTACCAGATGTCTGCCCAAGTGTGCCCACATTCACTTCACACTCCTACTCTGTGTCCTAGATCTTTCTTGGTTGATGGATACATGGCATCTCTACCCTAGGCTTGGGATTTGAAATTCACACTCCCACAGCCCAGTAAACAGAAACCAAGACATGAAACAGTTTAGCGCTTGTGTCATGGCAGCCATTATACTGTACTTGGTGAATACAGAGATGAAAATATTTTCTTCCTTGAAGGAACTTGCAGTTAAATGGAGAGAAATACAAGCGACCAAGCAAACAAACAAACAAGGGAGCAGTGGATGGATGAATGACACAGCAAGAGTAAATTTTAAAGAGGAAGTCACCAAAAGTATAAGGAGGACAGAGAGGGTCATGCTGAATGAAGATTTAAGGAAAAGGTAACAGTTCTGAAAATAACTGGAAACTTCCTCAACAAAAATGAGGTGGTGGGAGAGGTGTTTTCTGAAAAGCAAGAAACGTATGAGAACCAGCACAGAGTGCAATTGCCTGGTTTATTTCATTCGTTCACCTAATTGGAGCTCAAAAATTATGCTAAGCTTGGAGGAAAGGGAATAATATAGTATGGTCACAGAAGAAACTGGAAGAGTAAAAGTTGGGGCCAGCACTCAAAGCAGATGTTTGTTTCATTCACTTCAGTGAAATGTACTTTGTGCTTCCTGTGAAAAGGATAGGCTGCTAAATTTCAGGGCTGATATTCACTTATGTATTTATAAACTAATATGAGTTGACATGAAGTTAAAATTGTACTACCACGTGACTTCCTGCTGTATTCCAAAGAAATTCATACCAACAAAGTCGGTATTTAGTGAGTCAATATGCTGTGGATACTTTTCCAAGCCTCGCTGGTTTCCTGTCTGACTCTGGACAAAAAGCCAAATCAGGTTAAGAAAAAAAGAAGGAGGAGGAGAAGAAAGACAAGAAGAGGAAAGCAGAAGGTAGGAAGGAGAAGGGAAAAAGAGAAGAAAGAGGAGAAGGAGGAAAAAGAATAAGAGCAAAAACAAGGGCATGAGAAGTCCAACAATTGTATTTTCATGCACAGTATTCTCATACTGGAACAATCCTAGCAGGATAAAGAATGCAGACTGATAAAACTGGTTTCAACAAGTCTTATGTGTGTGTAAATCTCACAAAAAACAAAATCTGGGCTCCCCAACTAAAGGTATCTTGTTCTGCCCTGCTACCCTTGAAGGAACATGGGAATGTGGTCCCCATTCTCTAGGATAAGTTTCAGCCCAGGGTGCCTAGAAAATTCCTCCCTATGGAACGCAACTCTTTTTTAATCCTTGAAGAAAGAAAACAAGAGAATTTTCTTTGCAAAATAGCACCAGCAACTCCTTATAAAGAGACAAGGTGGAAACTTGAAAATATTTGTAAACCTAGGCTATGCATACCACTGAGTCGGAGGCAATGTTTTGTAGATAGAGAGATGATTTATAGTTTCTGAAGGATCGAGGTACAGGAAGGGGGCACTTGGTGTGACGGCCGTGGTGGCTGTGAAAATCCCTGCGGTGGAGCTCTGTGTTGGGTTGACAGTGTTGAAGAACAAGAAGAAAAACAATCAAAGATTAGTCTCCTGGGATTTGCTGCCACAAAGGATGGAAATCACATCTGTGTGAAATGGCTGCTGGTGAGCAAAGAGAAGCCATTTTCCCTTTTTGTGGTAATTGGTTGTGTGATACAGGAGTGTGCACCTTAGAGTTGGTCTATCTGAACAACCTGTTAATGTGTTTCAGTGGAAAAAGAAATTGCACCTGTAGGCTTTATAAATGAATAATACTTGCACCTCAGAGGATTCACAGAGATTTATAAGTAAGGCTAGAGAATTCCAGAAAGGAACAGGGACGTTAACGTGGTGTATTTGAAGAATATGAAATCCAAGGGAATTTGCCAGATTCAAGGGGAATTACTCTGTGTTCCGTTCAAGTCGAACATTCCATTTTTACAAGGGCTCCTTTGTTGTCATGTTTATACACAGACTAATAAATGCTTGACCTTTTTTAGTGATGAAGGAACAGTCTGTGCCTCAGGAGCATATTATTTCAAGAAGCACAAATGAAGAGAAAGCGCAAACCCTCTGGGACAGATGGACTAAATATTTTGGTATTGGAACCACATGGGGAAAGGCAGGGGCTGGAAAACAGAAGTGGAGGCCTGATAAGGGAACCTGGAAATGCCATCCGTCTCCTCAGATGTTTCCAGAAACTTCAGGTGTGGTAGGAACTGGACTCCACACTCACGTGAGAGCAGGCAGAAGGGTGCTAAACGTTTACCTCACCGTGTAGTAACAATGGACACTAAATGAGAGAAGCATCTGTATTATGGGGTGTTGATTTTTCCATCTTTTGAGATCTGTTTAAAAATGACCAATAGCCTCAAGCATTTGCTTTTAAATGCATTCTTTGATTATCATCACATCAACTCCACCAGGCCGCACTGTTTAGTACCACCTACTTCTTTTCTTTTTCTTTTAAATAGACAAGAGGGGGAAGCCACCTCCCTGAGCAACAAAGTACTTAAGTGATTTTGAACCCATTTATGTAGTCCAATGCCTGAGCCCACGCTCTAATCCTCCTCCTCAGTGGCTTTCTCAACTGCTCAGCTGTCATTTGCTGTTGTTCTTTCCGCTTTATTCTCTCACTGCCCTCTCAAAACAAGAGTGGCTGCTTCACTGGTGCGAATTCAAGAGCATCCGTGGTACCTGAGTAGCTGCCCTTGAATTCCCCCACAAGTGTGTGCATCAGGAAAGACAAATCCCTGGCAGTCATCACGGTAGTGTAATTGTGTGGTATTATTATGAAGCATTTCCCAAATACTTGTTCAGTGTTGTTTCTAACATCATAGGCGATCATTCCAGTCACAAAGAATGATAATAATTTTTAAATTTTTAGTAGCATATATTTATAATGCATAATAAATACATTCACCCTGGGGACTTGGTACATATACATATCATGTCCCATTCTTTCTGCTTCCTTTTCCCTTCTCCTCCCTGCTGCCTACTCCCGTCCCCAGATTCCCTTTACTATCTCCACAAAGTCTCCCTCCCGATTTCCTATTATTTATCTTTTATTTTGCTCTTTAAATTACTTATTCTTTGAGTTTCTTCTGCGATATTGAATCTGTGTCTGATTTATTCCACTTAGCATTACGGACAAAGAATAATAATTGATAATGATGAGACAGCAAGCATTTTAAATTTTAAAAATGATCTAACTTTTGATTCAGAAAGTCTTTACTTTGGAATTTAGGAGCTGGTGATGAAATGTGGATTCTAATTATAGGGCTGAAACCACAGGTATCGAAAATGTAGCGGAAGGAAGCGATGCAAATGTGGAAGCCCTGGGCATCCCGACGCAATCGGTCTCGCTGTTGGGCATAATGAGCTCCTGCCTGCACGCAGCACCATGCGGTGCAGGTTACGGCCCCTCTGAGACCGTGGGGAAAGAGAGGTGTCGAGTGGGCCTAATGACAGTCCTGCTCAAGCACAGCAGTACGTTCAGCGTCTGCCGTGTCCTTTGGGTCGGAAGCGTCTGTCCCCTTTACATTTCCCCCTCCCAGGAGTCTAGGCACTCAGCACTGGACTCTGTTTCTTCCACTTCTCTTCCCTCAAGCCCTGTTGCAGGAGCAATCAGATAAACTCATTCATTCTGGAAAGTCGAATTTGTAGCTCTTTCAGGGGGAGTTCATTTGAACAGGAAATCAAGGCTCAGAACAAAGGTACAACAAATTCTCCAGTTTAGCTCGCTATATACTCAGGGGTGTGAAATATAAAAAGCAACTTCCTTATTTTCCATACACAATCTAATCTTGCTTCTCCAGCCTTGCCCATGCTGGGGGATATGGGAAAACAATCTTAAAATTGCTATTTAAAACCATCTCAGTCATTTCCAGTTTAAGATAGTTTTATTTTGAATTATGTAATCACTTACTACTTACTTGTATTAGTTTTCTGTTGGTGCTATAAGAGAAGAGATTTAGTGGCTTAAAACAATATAAATTTATTATTTTACAGCTTTATAGTTCAGACATCTACAATGTTTCTCCTCCAGGCTACCATCAAGATATCGGTATGACTGGATTCCTTTCTGGAAGCTCCAGGGGCCATGTACATCTTTCACTTTTCAGCTTTGAGTTGGCCTGTTTCCCTTGGTTCATGGTGTTCTCCATGTCCAAAGTCAATGCCAGTGAGTGAGTGGCGTTCTTTTCATATCTCTTCCCTCTGACCTGACTCTTCCATACTCAAAGTCTCATGATTACATAGAATCTACCTGGTAATTTTTCACAGATTTCAAGGACTCTGATGTGGTCATCTTTGGAGGAAGGGGGTTACTACTTCAGTCCACCACATCAGTCTTTCCAACTTGTTTCTTTCTCTCCTGAGTTCCTTCCACAATAGCACCTGGGAACGTGGGGAGAGAAGGAAGAGGAGCTCAGACCCAAGAGTCGTCTGCCCTCTAAATCCCATTGCTTTTACTACAAAGAGTTGGACTGGTTTTGTGTTAAGGTTTGTCTAGATGTCACCCCAAACCCTCATCCAGCCATCAGTGGAGCTTTTCAGAGGTGGCTGGATCTATGTTTTATGATGCTAGGATCAAGGATATGATGCTAGGAGGAGAGGTATGAGTGCTACCTGCCCCAAGAGTGGGTAGCCTGGATAAGAGGTAAGGGGCAGGAAGAAGATCTCTTGTCATCACTGGTTGCTTGTCACTTGTAGCTTTGCTTCTTCACTATTTTGGTGCCTTTGGCTCGCCATGAACTGCCTCTCCTCTGTGATACCCTCTGTCATGCCGCCCTGCCTTGGATCCAGCTAACTATGAACTGCAACCTCTTCAAACTGTGAACTTAATAAACCTTTCCTCCTTTAACTTTGGGTGTTGGGTGTTTGGGGTCAGCAATGAGGAAAAGTAACTAAGACATCTTGTTTCTGGCTAAGCTGAATTTCACTGACTGATCTGTGACAAGGAAATGTGCATTTCAGTCAACAAGAGACCACATATTGGACAGTGGTTCCATAAGATTATAACACAGCCAAAATATTCCTATTCCCTAGTAACATCATAGCCATCAGTCATAATTCTGTAGCACAAGCCAGGTGTGGTAGCCCACACCTGTAATCTCAGCACTTGAGAGGCTGAGGCAGGAGATTGCCATGAATTCAAGGCCAGCCTTGGGTACATAAGCAAGTTCAAGGCAAGCCTGAACTACATAATGAGACCCTGTCTCAAAAAAACCACAAATATATGTGTATATATAGTAGCACAAGCTATTTCTCATATGCTTATGATGGTGCTGAGATATACAAGCCTACAGCACTGCCAGTCATATGAAAGTATTATGTATAGCAACAATGGTAATAAACAATGATATTACCGACTTATTTATTTTACTATGCTTTTTGTCATTATTTTCTAGTGTACTCTTACTTTAAAAAATTATTGTAAAAACAGTGTGTCATGTTATACAAGCAGCAAACTTATGCATCTTATGCTTACCACATCTTTTGGTTGTTTCTTGTGACTGATTTAGTCCTGTATAAGCTCTTGTACTGTATGCTGGATGGATAATAGTCTGCACCATCTAGACTTGCGTAAGTATATTCTCTGATGTTCCCACAATGACAGAATTACCTAATGACACATTTCTCAGAACACATCCCCATTGTTAAGATAGCATGAGATTGTAGTTACCTTATGGTTTGTAACTAGCTACCTCAAAACTCAATGATTTAAACTGACAATGTTCAGACTATTAAGCAAGTATTTCTCTTGATCCAATGGATTGACTGTGCTCCACTGGGCAAAATCTCTGCTCTGAAGAATTTCTGCTCTCAAAATTTCTGAAGTCATTCATGCAGTTGTATTGGGCTGGGGGCTTGGCTGGGATGGAATATCCAAGATGACTTTTCATCCTCCAGGGTCTTCCCTCACATCCTGTCACCATTCAAGAGTGTGGCTTGTGTTGTTTTACAGCATGGAAACTGGTTCCTAAGAGGACAACACACAAAGCTGCTGGGTGGCGTTCTCAAACTGACCCCTTTTGAGAACTGCCACAATCAAAACAGGTGCAGGGCCAGCCAGATTCAAGGGAAGGAAAACAGACTCCCATTCTTTGTACATTCAGGCTAAAGAAGAAATGACAACAGCTATACTTACATGCAAGCTTCCATATGATCTATTTTCACAGCTTGATCAAGACCTGAGGCACTCACTCTGTAAATCCTCAATCTGAGTGTGGGTCTGGCTGTCTCAGGCAGCTGGTGTGCCCCTCAGCCCCTCACTACAGGATCATTTTGCATCTACCACGGTAGTCCCCTGCTAGGCTCTCAAACCAGGCCCACTGGCTACATCCTCAGCCCCACAGTTGCTGGGACTCCTGCACACTTTTGGCGCTACAGGCTGCTGAAACAGGCCTTCTCCAACTAATTGTGCAGTGCCACCATTTTTGCTCTGTTAAGGCTAATTGGCCCACTGGAGAGGCCACTTTCAGGAGTTGGAGTGGAAGATACAGTTGACCTGCTAATGAATTATATGAACAATACATTTCCTGATCAGAGAAGGGGAGCACAAACTCTCTGGATTTTGGATTTCTCCTGAAACCCCTCTCATTGCTCCTTCCTCCAGGATTTTGCCAGAGGTCAAATCAGAATGCACATGGCTAACTGCTTGATTTTCATAACCTTCCAGGACAAAAGGACTTTTTCTCCCTTCCTTTTCCTATCGGATATAGGCCTTCTTTGCACTATAACGTCTTTATCAAAGGCAGCATTTTTCTGGTTTACTACTTAAGCTCCTAGGTAAGATAACTGGGCAAAGATGGAGACTGTCAATAAAATATCTTAATATCTTTTGTAAATTCCAATAAGGAAGTGTATGTCTAAGTGTGACAGTTAAGTATCAATCATTGGGTCAGTGGACTGGAAACTGTGCCCTGGGGTCTCACTGCACTAAGGCTGCAGGAACCATTTTTCTTTGGAAGATACAAATGCCAATGCAGAGCTTCCAGGAAGTCAAGGTGTAATAAGACACCCAGAGCATCTCCTCATGGTCCACTTCCCATTCCTGTTAGCATCAAACACACACATACCTATGTGAACACTGTGAGAGTCCCCGTCACCTGGGCCTTCCAGAGATCAATCATTTACCTTGTGCTTATTCTTCCCTCCACTTCAGACAGCAGAGATTCTGCTACTGCTGCTGGTGCTTCCTGTGTTAGTCTTTTGGTGCTGATCTAATAGAATACCTGAGACTAAGTAATTCATAAAGCAGAGAGATTTATTTCTTACAGTTGTAGGTGCTGACAAGTCTGAAGTCAAGGGGCTCACATTTGGCGAAGACTTTCTTGGTCCTTTATGGTGGAAGGCAAAGGACAGAAGGGAATGGAGAGAGTGAGGATTTTCCTGAGAATGCCGCTTCATTTGAAAATAATCAGACAAATACGTATGCTGATGTGGAATAGCATCTGCCACTGTGCTTTCTTCATTCCAGGTGGTTCTGGACATTAAAGACATTAAATAGCAAAAATGCATATTTAAGACATTCAGTACTAAAAAAGAAAGAAAGAAAGAAAGAAAGAAAGAAAGAAAGAAAGAAAGACCAAGACAACTCCACAGAGCTTACCCCTAGAAAAGTAAT
The DNA here is from genome assembly GCA_004363535.1 of Dasyprocta punctata. Taxonomy (NCBI): domain Eukaryota; kingdom Metazoa; phylum Chordata; class Mammalia; order Rodentia; family Dasyproctidae; genus Dasyprocta; species Dasyprocta punctata. The sequence continues at coordinate 106,782 of RJWM01003766.1, forward strand.
TGATGGGACAAAGTTCCTACGATATTAGAACTGACGCTATATGCTCTATACAAAACCTACACAGCCTTACTTTCAACTACATGGTGTTGATTTAGAAGATTCAGGAATTATACCCTGTAACTTTTCAGGGCCTGAAGATGTGTTGTAGATACCTAGATGTGTGGTACATTCAATCTTCATATTCAAGTGGAATAAGAGGACCAGAAGCTATTACTGAATCCATATCAAACAGAGAATGGAAACCTAGGAGAGAGTTGGAACCTAACAGAAGGATCCCCTAATGGGAAGGATCTGTCTGTTCAGGGTACTCTAACAAAATCGAGTATGCTGGCTGGCTGGTAAACAGTATTAAATTTATTTCTTACAGTTCTGGAGGTCAGAAAGTCCAAGGTCAAGGCAACAACAGATTCAGTGTCTGGTGAGGGTTCACAGATGACACTTTCTAGCTAGGTCCTTACATGGTGCACAGAGCAAAAGAAAGAGTTCATCAGGTTTACTTTAATAAAAGCACTGATTCCATCTGTGCTGGAACACTAGTAATTTAATTACTTCTTCAAAGGACCTGCCTTGTAATAGTATCATCTTAGGATTTCAACATAAGAATTTTAGGAGGACACAGCATCCAGACCGCAGCACCTGAGCGGGGTGGGGAACTAAAGGCAGGAATTATAAGGAGGTTGTTAGCAACTTTTATAACACATTCAAGAAGGTAGAAATTCTTATTTTGGAAGCCCAAACTTCTACATGTTGGGAGTAAGGGAAAAATGGTTTGCCTTACAAGTGTTTCTGCTATTCTTAAATTCTTGAATATTCAAAGGGAAAGGATGCATGACCGGTGAGAAGCATGGGTGGTAGTTAGAAAGTTTGGAAAATGTGTTCTTAACCACGAGCCAACAAACAGGTAATGAACAGATTATAACTTCCCCTTTTCCAGCCTTTCCCATACTCATATATAATACTTGACAAGAAGCTGAAAGTTCATAAAAAATAATTGAAAGTTTTGTTATACATGGCCTTAGTTAAAAGCAAGCAATATTCAAAAACAATATCCTAAATTAGACATAGATTAATTATGAGTGAAGGAGAAAATGAAAAGGGTCAATATTTATTGAGTATCTTATCTTTGTCAGGAATCATACCATGTGCTTTATATACATGAATTAACCTTTACAATGAGTTAACCTTTGCAATGGCATTAATCCTCAAGTAACCCTTGCAATAACTTCCTTATAAAGACAAATATTCTGAGGCTCAGAGAGATTAAGTAAATTGTCAAAGATCACATATGAGACAGGACTGGGACTGCGACTCAAGCCTTATACCAAAGTCTATGCTTTTGTTTGTTTTAATAACTCACATTACATCTAGAAACACTTTTCTCCAATCCTAAGATCTCAGACAACAGAGAGATGGTAGTATTTGGAGAGTGTTATATGTTAGGTAACTAATAGAATAGTTTTGGAACATACTAAAAGCACCAGGAAAATAAATTTTATTTTTAGTGCTGGGAATTGAACCCAGGATCTCATGCATGCTAGGTAATTTCTCTACCACTGAGCTGCTCAACCCTAGATTTGAGAGTATTGTACTCCACAAGTATATTAGTTCTATTATCCTTCAGTTATAAAGCAGAGTGATGGATGCCTATAGACTGGTGTGTTCCAAAATTTAGACCTTGTAGCCCGGGGCCGGTAGTCTGAGCATCTATTGCAAGGATAATACCACTGCCAATTCAAGACGCAATATTATTCTGATTTCTAGCACCCTTTATAAGTTTTCTGTTTTTTTTTTTTTTTACTGTAAATAAAAATAGCAGATCCACCCAGTTTAAAAAAAAAAACAAGGATAACAGTATGCAGTATAGCAAATGTGGGGGATTTCCTTCTGTCTTGTTTTTTCAATCCGCTATTTTTCTCACTGTTTTATTTTGTTCTGATTTATTGTTTTGCTTTATTCAACATTCTGTTTTGATTGGTTTTATTCTGCTTTGTTTTACTTGATTTTACTATATCTGATGGAATGGACAGCTATTGTAAAGATAACAAGACTTATTACGGTAGCTATTGTTGATTTCCTATTATTCTGCTTTGAACTTCTGTACCACTTTCACTGCTTTGTTTTGATTGGCTTTACTCTGTTTTGTTTTGATGGATTTTATTATCTTTAAAATAAAATTTAAAAAAGTTTAGACCTTTTAGATGAGATAATAGGCAAGATGAGACAAAAGACTAAAGAATCACTAATAATTGTGTCTTGCAAGGAAACCACGTTGGTCCTTAATGAATTAAAAACATGAGCTGTGATGACACGAATTATGTCATGGGAACAAGAATGGAGATGGAAGAGGAGTTCAAAATGTAGATTCCCTGAAGATGGGCTCATTATGGAGGCTGACCAAAAGCCTGAAATTGCTGAACAAAGAGGACAAAAGGCTAATCCAGCACTTGCTGGAGAGAGGTACAGGAACTAATGATAGGATCTGGCTCCTGGAAAAAGTGAGCAGTAGAGAGAGAGAGACCACAGAATGCTGACAGATGTTCTTTTTTTTTTTTTCTTTTGAAGCCACCATGAAGAAGTCAAACCAACATCTATTTCTTAATTTGTACAAAGTATTGGCTATTCTCCATTTACTGGACAATGCTTCTCTTCTGTCTCTGGAAGTAATTGTTGTGTTATAGTTAGTATACAGTATTATGTTCA
>RJWM01003767.1:0-91235 GCA_004363535.1 Dasyprocta punctata
CTGCCGTGCGGGCCCGGGGACGGCGAGGTGCTGGCGGGGCGCGCGCGCTGGAGCCGCTCCTTCGCCCTGGGGGAGGCGTAGGCAGAGGGGGATCAGCGGAGGGGGCAGGGTGGGCGGGGTTTATCCGGGGGGAGGGGCCCGCGAGGTGCTTTGCTGCGAGTGACTTGGGGAAAGCGAGCAGTGGGCCGGAGCCTGGTGGGGACAGAGGCGTTGGGAGCGGGTCGGTGGAGGAAGCGTGTTCTTTGGGTTGGAAGACGAGAGACTGGAAAAGCGGGAGCACAGTGGAGGGAGCGTGTTCCTTTGGGGGGAGGGATTAATGAGGGAACGCAGTGGGGGAACTGTGTCCGTGGGGGGGGGTGAACACCAATAGGGGGAGGGGAACCCTGTGGGGAGGCAGTATAAGGAGCGCAAAGCTCAGGGGGGAGGTACCCATAGGGTCGGGGCAGCAGCGGGGCTCACCGTTTCCCGTGTCCACCGTGGCCTCGCTCCGAGCCTGGTTCCGGCCCGGGGTCTGGGGCGTCGCCGCCCGAGTCGCTGCTAGAGCGCGCGCGACTGAGGGAGCGCGAAGAGTCCCGGGGTGGCGCGGGCCGGGCGCGCCGACGACCCCTGCGGCGGGGCGCAGAAGCCGAGGACCGCGATCGCCGTCTCCGTCTCCGCCGCCGCCGCCGCCGCCTGGCCGCCCCGCCCGCCGTGCGACCTCCGCGGCCCTGCGACGAGGGCGCCGAGCGTGGACTCGGGCTGTCCTTGCCCCGCGTGGGCGGCGTGGGTGCAGCGGCCGCTACCTTGTCGCGGGCCCTGGGCGAGGGCGAGCTGGGCTTCTGACGGGGAGAGAGGCAGAGAGGGCACGGAGGGGCGGAGAGAGACAGAGACGGGCAGGGATGGGCCGGGGAGACAGCGCAGAGAAGTGGCGATGGAGAGATGGAGACACAGAGAAGAGGAGGAGACAGAGAGGAGAGGCAGGGACAGTGCCAGGGAGAAGAGAAGCAGAGAGGAAAGATCGGAAGCAAACAGAACAGATCCAGAGAAAGAGCGAGAGATTGGGTGAGAGAGCGGGCGGGCGGGTGGGGTGGGGGGAGAAAAGGAGAGAGGGCTTTCACCGGGCCCGGGCCGCGGGCTGCCAGTCCCGGAGCATCGCGCACACGGTTCCCCGCGCCTGCCCTGCCTCTGCCTCTCCTGAGTGTTCACTTTCTAGCCTCAACAGTGCAGCTCATGCAAAAGGTTCTCGGCATGCAAAACACAAGAGGGACGGAGCGGTGGGGTGGGGGCTGCAGGGGAGGGGGGCTCCAGGACGGGTACCAGGGCTGGCATTGCCCCCCGCGTGGGATGGACGATTCCCGGCAAAGAGAAGAGAGAGGGCGGCACCGGGAGGCCGGGCCAGGGCCAGCCCACCAGGCCAGGCCCCCCAGCGCAAGGGGGTGGGCAGACGGAATGGAGGGGGTCACACGGCACACAGATGGGGTGGGGGCGGGGCTGGATAACGGAACTCAAAACAGAACCGAAGAAAGGGAGGAAAAAACAGAAAAACAAAAACAAAAACCCAAAAGAACCAAAATCCACAAATGTCATTAGATACCAAAATCAAAAACAATGATCTTCCGGGAAACCTGACATTTTTTCTGTTAATATTTTTCTTTCTTTGTTCTGTGGCCCTGCAGAGAGCTCTGGAGCTGTCAGTAGCACCCGACTGTCTTTCTGTTTCTCTCTTTTCTTTTTTCTTTTTTTTCCTTTTTTTAAAAGTTCTGATTTTTTTTTTAAGTCCCTCTTGGTTAACGTCCACTTACCAATAAAGTGGCACTTCCTCCTTTAGTAGGTAAGGTGTGTAAGAGAAGGGAAAAGTGTGGTAGCATAAGTTCATCATTAGATTCACAAAAATGCAAGAGAGATAGAGAGAGAGAGAGAAAAACGCAACCACCCCATTCTAGGCCTGAAAGGAGGCCACGCTGCCTCTGCCTCAGGAGAATCAGCAGAGCCCGGCTCCTGGAGCCTGAGCTGGTACCTCTTGGCTGAACGCCAGATAGAGATGCCAATTTTTTTTTTTAAATCCAAAAGTGGAATTAGGATACAGGGATCACAATACCGAAAACCAGAAAGGACACTTGGTAACATCCAAAGGACCCTAACACTACCTCACCAAGGGACCTTGCCCAAGTCACTTCCCCAGTGTGGGCCTCTGTTTCCCCATCCACAGAGAGTGGGTTGGCTTTTGTTTTGTTTTCTTTTTTTTTTTTTTTCCGGCACCTGGGATTGAACTCACAACCTCGTGCCTGTCAGACAGGCGCTTAAGTCACTGAGCCAAACTCCCGGCCCTTGGCTTTTGTTTTCTGATGTGTCTTCTGGGGCGAATATTCCAGGATTCTCTGCATGCTCCCGGACCACCCTCCTCTTCCCTCTCCCTGCACAGAACTGACCCTTTCTTCTGTCTTGGACTCCCATCTAATAATAGTTGATGACATTTGTCCGTTTATAGTTCGGTCCCCCATCTCCCCAATCACCAACAACTTGATTTTGATTGTCTCCAGGGTGTCTGATTCAGCTCTGCAACCTCAGTTTAGCACAGAACTTTTTTGTTTTTTCTTTGATATGGAGTCATGCTGTGTTGTCCAGACTGACCTTGAACTCATGATTCTCCTGCCTCAGCCTCCCAAGTAGCTAAAATTATAGGCATGCACCACTTGCCTGGCTTTAGCATAAAACTTGATACCTAGTAAGGCCTCATACTGTTTGCTGAGGAAGAAAGAACTGCCCTCACAGGGGCCAGAGCCAACCAGGGAGTCCTAGAAGAAGCTGGTTGGGGTTTGAACCAACCTCTTTGGGTAGGCTCTGTTCCTCCTCAGGGCACCTGGCTGCCAGGAATGGAAGCAGCACTGGGCCCTTGGCATGGCCTCGGGTGCTTCAGTAGGGCAAATTGTACCCAGATCTCCACGAATAGAGCCTATGCAGGAATGTAGAGCCGGAAGTGAGCCCCATTGGTAGAAAAGCACAGGTTTGTGATTGGTGGCTGAAGCAGCCAATGAGCACCAGCCATAGCTGCTGGGACCCACTGTCCAAAGCCAATGGGGCCATGAAGACCTCTCCCTGGAGAGCCCTGTGCTTTCAACCTGGCAGAGGCAGCAGAAGTGAGGACAGTGGATATGACCTAGTGGCAAGGTGCACTCTGAGCAGTCTTCACATTCCTGCTCCCCAGCTCACCTCTCACTGTATGCCAGGGAACTGAAGGCTCGGTAATCAGCTGCGGTCTCTCTGAGATGGAAGTTTCATTCTTGATAGGACCCCCAACACGTGGCTAGTGCCTCTCTGCTCCAAAGCCTTGGCCCTACGTTCTCTCATTCAACACTCTTCCCTCAGGAGGAGGCACATGAGGAAGATCCTCTGGGATCCTCACATTTTTGGTTTCAATCTTATGTCCTGGGTAGTCAGAATGCCAAGCAAATGCTCAGGAACCAATGCACAAGTGGGCACTGGACTCCTCCTTTAAGAAATCTGTGTGCTTCTCTGGTCAGGGGAGGCAGCAAGGCAAGTGAGCAGAGTACCCTTAGGAATCAGGATCTGGATGTGAGCCAGGGTTACGATCTAACTTCATTACTTCTACTACTATGATTGTTATTGGTGCTGGAAATTGAGCTTTTTTTTTTTTTTTTTTTTTTTTTGTAGCACTGGGGATAGAACTCACAACCTCACGCCTGCCAGACAGGCGCTTAAGCCACCAAGCCAAACTTCCAGCCCTAGTTTTTTGAGGCAGGGTCACACTATGTAGCTCAGGCCGGCCTTGTGCTTGAGTTGTAGCCCAAGCCGGTCTCAAACTCACAATGCTCCTCCTACCTCAGCCTCCCCAGTGCTGGGATTAAAGGCGTGCGCCACCATGCCCGGTCCCCTTGAGCATATTAAGGAAGCACTCAACCCCTGAGTGGTACCTCCACCTTCATTTTTACTTTACTTTAAAGCATGGCCTTTCTAAATTGACCAGGCTAGCCTAGAACTCCTGCCTCAGCCTCTTGAGTAGCTGAAATTACACACTTGCTCCACTGTGCCTGGCTGAGCCAGCAAACTCTGACTCAGAGGAGCTAGTAGTAGGGGAAGGAAGACCAGAGCCACGATGTCCCTTCCCACAGTCATGCATAGCCCTGTTGACTTTCACTGTCTTGGGCTGGGAGTGGAGTACAGTTTCAGGAACAGAAAGTGTCTGCACCAGAAAGGATGGATAGCTGCACACCTCCATTGTAGTACTGCTTCCAAGCATTAAGGTCCAAGACCCTGGGCCAGATCCTTGTCCGGAGCTGGCCTCTTCCTGCTTGGCCTTTTGCTTTGTAGCCTAAGCTCCTTCCCAACTTTCCTCTCATCATCCAGCCTGCTCTTGCTTACCATGATAATAGTTGGCAAAGTGGAACGGCCTGGGCTCAAGGTGATTCAAGTTCACTATACCTTATAGAAGTGACCTAACTTGGCCTCAGTTTCCCCATTAGTAAAATGGGAACAACGGGAGTCTTTCATGGGCCAGCCTGTAAAGGGATTAGGAGGCATGGTGCCCTCAAAGACTAATAGGGTCAGATCAGTGCAGGGAGGCCTGGGGCGCCATGGGAGTGTCACCCAAGGAAGACAGAGGATGGGAGGAAGTTGCCACTGGGCAGGGTGACAGAGCCTTCCCTGGGGGAAGACTCCTAGGACCAACCTCATGTCCTTCTCCACTCATATCTTCAAAAGTTCGCAAGAAAAGGGTCACTATGATCATGTCAGAGGTACAGCTTCCTCCTTGGTTTGGCTGGGTCCCATCTTCCCAAAATTGAGAGAAGATCAGAGATCGGACACAGGTTTCATAGCTGGGCAGAAATATGGTGGCCACAGACCTCCCATTGTCTCCTCCAGGAAGTCTGCGCTTTGTGACTCTAGTTCCTCTTTCCTGGACCCCAAGCTTCCTACCCACCCTGGCTGGTGCCTGTGGCCTCCGAGAGGCCAGTTCTCTCCCCTGTTTCCTCCCGGGAGCCTGCCCTGACCTCTAAGCTGAGTCAAGTTCACTCTTTGGTGATTCCACAGCACTTCAGTTCTTCCTTCCATGTGAAATCTGAGCCAGGCCATGCCAGAGTTGGGCTGCTGCCCCCGACATCCAGCTGCCCCCATCACCCTGAGGTTTTTTTTTTTTTTTTTTTTTACCAGGATTGAACTTGCAACCTCACACTTGCCAGGCAGGCACTTACACCACTAAGCTTAATTCCCAGTCCTATTTTTTGAGACAGGATCTCTCTATGCAGTTCAGATTGGCCTTGAACTCACTTTATAGCCCAGGCTGGTCTCAAACTTACAACGATCCTCCTGCCTCAGCCTCCTGGGTGCTGGGATTAAAGGCATGTACCACCACGCCTGGCTACCCTGAGGGACTTTGTGAATCCTTCAACCAGGCTGTTGGGGCCATGAACCTAGATCAGCCTTACCCATCTCCGGCCACACAAGAGGAGCTCAGTGAGTTTTCCTAGTGTACATGTGAACGAATGAAAGTGTGAGTGATGAGTGAGGGACCCCTGAGTCCTGCTCCCAGGAGCCCCTGGGCTCCTTGGTACCACCTGCTAGTTCATATTTTCCCCCTTGGCTCACATAACAAAATTTTGAGGGTCAGAAAGAGGCAAAGTTGATGGAAGGATGTGGGAAGGAATGGTGTTCTCACCTGACCCTGGCACCTCTGAAGGACAAGGACAGGGACAAGAAAGCACCTGGGCTCAGACACCTACTCGTGTCTCACTCACTGTGATCCCCTCTGTGTGGCCCCACATCCTCCAGGCCTCATCAGGCTGAGACACTTGGCCCAAGGCTAGGAGAGCTTTGCCCTCTCTGGAGAACAAGTTCCTGTCTCTCTCCCAGCACAACCAAGACTGGGGATACTCAGGGAGGGTGAACTTCCCAGATCCCCAGCACCTACCCTGGGGTTGTCATGGGCTGGGGAAGAGGAACCAAGCCTTCTCTGTTCAAAGATGGAGACCTGCTGAGATACCACATTTCTGTAGCTGGCCCCCAGGGGGCCAGGATATAGTTAATAGGGCAGGGATGGGGAGGTGGGCCCCCCAAGATTCTACCTCTGACTCCAGTACCCTCACTGTAGCCAGATTAGTACTGGGCTAGGAAGTCTTAGGGCCTAAATATGGTTCCACCTCGATACCCTGGGGAACCTTCTTATTGTCTCTTCTAGATTCTCCTGCACCAGTGGCACCATAAACTGCTCAAATTCAGATGACAGAAGGACACTAGAGGGCTAGAGCAGCCCCTGTCCAGGTTGGGTAGTGGCCCAGGTAAGGAAGCTAAGAGTTACTCCATCCTGCAGAGATCTTGCCAGTTTCCCTCATAGTCCAGCACCTACTCCCGGCCTGCTTGCTCCCTGGTCACCCTCCACCCCACCCCAAATATGAAACTGTGGGGCTCAGTCCTGGCTCCAGTTGGTGCCCAGATCCCTGCAGGGCCCACACCCAAGCTCTGTCCTGCTGCCAGGGAAGGAGCTGGGCTGAGCCCAGAGCTCAGCCTGGCACTGTCAGCCGCAGAGAGGGGGAAATGGACTCTTTCCCATGCCTATCCTCAGCCAGAGCTTCCTCCAGGATCCTGCAGGCCAGAGGCCCAGTGCAGCTCCCCCTCCCCGCCCTGCCTACTGCAGCTGGGCCCTGGGGGCCAGTGGGGTGGTGGTGACCAAAACCCCTGGGGCTGGCAAGGATCAAGGGTGGGGGGCTTAGCAGCTATTCCAGACAACAGAAATCAAATCGGCTCAACTGCAGCATACAGTTCAGGAGGGGACACAAACTGGGGATGCTAAACCACACAGAAATGAACAAAACGAGGAAGATGGGGAGTGCGGGAGGGCTTGAGGCTGGGGGAAGAAGGAATGAAGAGAAAGAAGGAAAGGTGAGGTGGGAAGATAAAGCAGAAAAGTTGTGTGTGGCGGGTGGCGGGGAGAGTGGAGTGAAGAAAACCAAAGGACAAACCAGGAAACACAGCTTGGTAGCTCATTTTAGAGAAAGTGCAGTTACGAATGAGTCATCACTAAAAAGAAATAAAGAAAGGGGAGGAGGAAGAGAAAAACCAACCAGAGCGAGGTTGGGAGAAAGAGAGAGAGAGAGAGAGAGAAAGAAAACCACATTCAAACCAAGCAGCGTGGCGGGGCTTATCTGAGATGGGAGCGAGCGCACAGCGGAGCTGGGATACCTACCTTCTCAGTGGTCAGGGACAGGAGTGCGATAATAAAAAAGAAAAGAAGTCTCCGCATTGGGAAGGGGCAAAGACAGCGCTTGAAGCTGCACTCCCCCTCCGAGCAGTGGATGGGCAGCCGGGGTGAAGCATGGCTTTGACCTCAGGGATGAGAGGGAGCTCTTGCCCAGCCATTTCTGTTCGCTTATTAATTCGTTTCTTTAAATTTTTTTAACCACAGGTTCCAATAAGCCAAGCTTTCCTTATTAGGATCATTTTTAAAACAACAGAAACTCTCCAGAGGGCATGCAGGAAGCTGCGGATGGAGGCAGAACCACAGGTGGCTAAAGGGAGGCTGGCAGCGTGGGAGAGAGGCCCATGTCAGGGAGAGAGATGGAGAGGGAGAGAGAGACAGAGAGACAGAGAGACAGAGACAGGGAGAGACAGAGAGTGAGGCAGAGAGAGACAGAGGCAGAGAGAGACAGACAGAGAGACAGAAAGAAGCAGTGAGACAGACAAGTGGACCCAGACAGAAAAGGAGAAAAAGCTGTTTAAACAAGGCCAGTTGGAGTGGACAGATGGGCTGGCAGGGGAATTGCATTTAAAAGGGAAGACAACCACCAGCTCCTGCCTCAGATCAGCCCCATTTGCTTTTCCACATAATTTGAGCAACATGCTCTCTCTCTCTTTTTTTTTTTTGTGGTAGTGGAGATTGAACCCAGGGCTTTCACACTGAGCCCCATCTCTAGCCTTTTCCACCTTTTATTTTTATTTTGAGACATGGTCTTGCTAAGGTGCTAAACTGCCCATGCTGGGCTCCAACTTGCCATCCTCTTGTCTTGGCCTCCCAGAGTGCTTGGAATTATAGGAATGCACTACCATGCCTGGTTGAAACTCATCTTTTTTTTTTTTTTTTTTGCGGCACCGGGGATTGAACTCACAACCTCGCACCTGCCAGACAGGCGCTTGAGCCACTGAGCCAAACTCCTGGCCCTGGTTTTTCGAGGCAGGGTCGCACTATGTAGCTCAGGCCGGCCTTGCGCTCACGTTGTAGCCCAAGCCGGCCTTGAACTCACAACGCTCCGCCTACCTCAGCCTCCCGAATGCTGGGATTAAAGGCGTGCGCCACCACGCCCGGCAAAACTCATCTGTTTTGCCTTCTGACTTTGCCCTGGGAAACAGGGGAGCATCCTGGGGGAAATGCCAAGCTGTCCCCTCCTGCTGTGACTACCCTGCTTCAGCTGTGGCCACTGCTTCTTCCTGGAGGAGGGGAGGGAAGCCTGGGGGTAGTGGCACAGAACCTTTCTCCAGGTCACCCTAGGGCGCCTGTTAGGGGATGAAATCTGGGCCTGAGACAGCCCAGGGCTTCTGCTCATGAACCTTCTCTGCCACCAAGGACACCCAATCCTCTCCTGACACTTCTTGTCCTAGGGACAGTGGAGCATAGGTTAGTGACTCCTCTTCTAAGAGGGCAAGCTCTACTTGCCAGGGTGAGGTTAACACGTTTGTGCTGATGGGCTGCAGGGAGGCCACCAGAGGTTCTGGGTGACACCAGATGGAAGGACCTTTCCCATGAGGTCCCCTGGTCAGCTTTTTTTTTTCTTCTTCTTCTTTTTAGTACTGGAGATTGAACCCAGGGTCTTACACTCAATTACACCCCTGGCCCTTATTTTATTATATTGAGACAGGACCTCACTAAATTGCCAGGCTGGGCTTTATTTTGACAATCCTCCTGCCTCAGTCTCTCCGGAGTAGCTGAGATTATAGGTGAGTGCCACTGTGCTGTCCTTGCTCAGCATTTTGTTCTTTCACTGTGTGGCCTTGGGCAGTTCCCTTCCCTCTCTGTGCCCCATTGTTCTTTTCCTCTGTGTGTCTGTGAACTATGAGGGCTTGGGGCTCCCTGCATTGCTGAGGCACAGAGGGGGAGCCTATACCCTGGTCTCGCAGTATGAGCAGGCCCTGACCCAAGCAGCTTAGAGAGCTGGAAGCATCCAGAGTCCCCCCTTCTGGGGGTGGGGGGAGGCAGGTTTGAGACCAGCATTCTTCTCCTCCCAAATCCTCATGCCCTTTTTAAAGCTGAAATGTGTTTTCTTCTCATTTGCTACCTCTCCACAGAGGCTCCTGAGGGCTGGGATCTATCTCTAAAGAGCTGTGTGACTTTGAACCAGTCACTTGCTCTCTCTGAACTGCAGTTCCTCCTGTAAGCCACAGAACCCAGAAAGCCCTTTAGAGTTCATTTTAGAATTTTTTTTTTTTTGCGGGGGGAGGGGGCAGGGGTCACCATATCACTGGCCTGCCTCAAGGCTGGATGGCATTTTTCTCTCACCTAGAGAATCTGGATTATAAGCCTTTACCTGAGTTAAACCTTCTCAGGCACCTTTAGATCTCTCTTCCAGGGGCTGAGGCCAACCGACATTATGCTCAGCCATGTTCCACTAAACTGGTTAAGGAGTCACAGCAAGATCCAGAAAGCTGCCGGGCGTGGTGGTGCATGCCTTTAATCCCAGCACTCGGGAGGCTGAGGTAGGAGGATCGTTGTGAGTTCAAGGCTGGCTTGGGCTACAATGCGAGCGCAAGGCCAGTCTGAGCTACCTAGTGCGACCCTGCCTCAAAAAACTAGGGCCGGGCGTTTGGCTCAATGGTTTAAGCGCCTGACTGGCAGGTGCGAAGTTGTGAGTTCGATCCCTGGTGCTGAAAAAAAAAAAAAAAAAAAAAGAAGATCCAGAAAGCTCCCTGAATTACTCAGAGCAAGTGGCCCAACTTCTTGCCAAAGTTCTTTATAGCGAGACTGCAAAGCACCAATTTGGTTAATTGAAAAGTTGAGGCAGTTCCAGCGGCTGTCCTGCTGATTTGGCAGGAGTTATTGGTGTGAATGCCATTTCTGTTTAAACTCATCTTCCCTTTTAAATTCTGATTACAAAGAAAAAAGAGTAAGTACAGAGAGATATGGATATGATTAATGTTCACTTGAAATTCAAAACCCATCTTTGCAACAGGAAGAAAGTTTCCCACAGTAACACACACGAAAGCAAAATTCTAGAACAACACAGAAGATAGAAAAAAAACCCCAGAGAGATAGTTTGCATTTCTGTACATTACAAAAGGAAAAAAAAAAAAAAACAAAGAAAGGGAAAGGAAATACAAACAGAAACAAAATAACAGGAAAAAAAAATGACACAAACATCCCCACCCTCTTCCCTTGCCGGCTAAACAAGAAATGGAATCACAATATTACCACGTTTCAAATGGGAGGCTAAAAAACAAACAAAAACATAGATGGGGTTAAAAATAGTGAGCTTTTCTTTTTTTTTTTTCTTTTTTGTTTGTTTCTCTTTTTTTCTTTTTCTTTTTTAAAAGGCAGCATCCAAGAATATCACCCCCAGTATTTCTCCCCAAGATACTATTTTTTGTCAGTTGCGAAGTCAGTGATACCCAGGTCCCTCATGTCACCTCTCTGGCCTAATTTAACTCCTTTGAATGTCATTCAGGCCAGGAGGGGATGGAGTGCAGGTTAGAGACCCCGGATGTTCAAGGTCACAGATCTCCTGGGCCCCAAGGACTAGGGATGCGTCTCAGATCCAGCACCTGGAGAAAGGAGTAGCAGACAGAGTGCTACTTCCTGCAGAACTCCCAGGGCCACCTCAAAGTGGGGTCCTGTTTTGGGTGGGTGCACCGTCGTTTCAAGACACCTGTCCAAGCAAGGGCAGTGCCCAGGATAGGGCAGATTATCCAGGGAGGGGGATAATCAAACCCTCAAACCCCACCGAGGTTGGGGAAGGGATTTAATCTCTACCCCGGTTTGAGAGAACCCCGTCTCTGCGTCTCTCTGGCGATCCCAGGCAGATGGTACCCTGAGAGGTGTTTGGGATTCTGTGACCTTAGGGCTCCATGCCCAGATGAGTGGGGGTCACCATGCTCTCTTCTGGGTTTGCCCATCAGCTCCAGAGACTGTGGCATCAGTCCCTGCCACCGGCTGCCCTCAGCTGTCCTGTGTGCCCTCTCCTAACCCCAAGATAGACCCAGTCACATCAGCGTGATCCTCCCCACGTGGCCCAACCATGGTTCCTGCAGCCATAGCCAGCCTGGAAGCTGGCACCCTTTTCAAGTGGGTAATGTCCTCCAGTGAAAATTAACCTCGAGACCAAGAACCTTTCGTCAGCTGCCCTTGACTTTCCTGTCTGAGGCCATGGAGTAAGGATATTTGAGAAAAGAAAGGGAGTGAAAGGAAAACAGCCAAAAATCAAAATGAAACTGACCAGCACATATAAGTTCACTGCTGTGACCTAAGGGCTGAGAGGGGTGGCTCTCCCCTCCTGGTTGAGGCTTCTGGGGACAATCTGGAGACCTGGGGCGGAACCTGCCAGCCTCCCCACCCCAAGTCTCTAGTCCACCCAGTGCCCCTGCCAGCACTGCAGCCCCCCCTCTCTGAGGGGCCTCAATCCTGCACACTGTGATCAGCAGACAGAAGGGCCCTAGGAACCCCGAATCCCCACCCGGACCAACCATCAGCCTGGGAAAGGCTGAGAAGTCACTTTCCTCTGCCAGCTCTTGATCACCACCTGTCTGTCGCTCTGGAAGTGGCACCCTCCTGGAGGATGGGTGGGGACAGCTTTGTGGGCAGTGTGGGTGTGGAGCCCCAAGTCAGCCCAGATTAGAGTGGACACACAGGGTGGTCTCCTCGGAGGGACAGGCCGTGAGAAGAGGAGCGCCAGGTCTGAGACATCTGTCTAAGTGAGGGCAGGACACATTCTCTGGGGAGCAAGGAGACAGCTCTTTGGCACGGCAGGGACTGAGATGGGGGAGGGGACCTGGGAAAGGGGGCGGGGACGTGGGGAAGGAGGAGGGGCCGGTAAGAGGGTGGGGGAGGGGAGGGTCTCAGTGAAAGAGCAAAGACTTGGTGAGGAGAGGGAGACTCAGGGCCCAGTGGCGCCCAAGGGAGCTCCTATCTCTTGACTCCAGTTCCTGACTCGACTCCCACCGCCGTCCACGTCCAGCTCCCCCTAATATCCTCGGAGGTGGGGGAGGCTGGGGGAGACCTTGGCCCCTTCACAGCTCCGTACCCAGCTAATTATCCCAGTGGTCAGCTCCTCTCCGGCCTTCTGTTTGCCAAGCTCGAGGGCGGCCCAGGCCTGCAGGCCACCCCCTCACCTTGCCGCAAACAACCGAGCCCTCCCGGCGACTCCCCAGTGAGCGGTGGGCGCAGGGGAGGAGGAAGCGACCCGGGCCCTCCGGCCACCCAGCCCCCTGCTCGGCGCGGGAACCCTCCGCAAAGCGAAGCGTACGTACATCGGGCGGGCTGTGCGCCGGACCCGGGCGGCCCCCGTGCGCTCCGCTCCGCTGCCTGCTGCCGCCGTTCTGCTGGGGCGACCCCCATCCGCTGCCGCCCGACGGGGAAGGCGACTGACTCCCGCTGGACCGCTGGCTGCCCGTCTTCCGCCCGTCGTCTCGACGCTTGGGGCTCAGCCTGGCCAGGGTGTGGGGGGCAGGACAGGGGAGCCCACGTGGGACGCCCCCTCTGCAAGCGACGGGAATAGTCCCCCACCCACCGGCCCTTCACTGCCTCGACTCCCTGTTCAGGATTTGGGGCGCCTCGGGGAGCTCCTTCTCCAGGTAGTCATCCACACGCTCCTAGTATATTCCCCGCGGATTAACTGACTTTCTGTCCATCAGTCCCACTCCCCAGCGCCTGGGGTGCTTAATCTGCAATCCCCCACAATAAACAGACAAACAAACAGACAAACAAACAAACAAGGCTGATCGGAAGCACAGCTTTAGCCGTCTCGGGCCCAGCCTACCTGCTGGGTGATCCGGAGTCACTGCAGTGAGAGGACAGTGAGGGGCTGTGGGAGCTGCCGCTGCTGTGACGGTGTGACCTCCGGCCTGGGGACTCTGTGTGAGGCCTGGTGTCGGGGAGGAGATCAGCCTGTACCTACCTTCTGCCCATCTTGGCCCTGGGGTTACCTGACCTGCTCCCTGGAATCCCATGAAGGCCTGATGGAGGTCACTTCTGGTCCCATCCCCCACCTGCTAGTTTCCTGCAAGATGACCCTGAATGGGGCTGGTGCTGGCTGCAGTACTCAGCCGGTGTCCCTACAGGTCATCTGTGAAAGTCAGGAGAAGGAACCTTTTTCTCCGGACAGCCCCAAATTCCAAAGACCTCATTGTTTGATGCTCTCCTGACTGGTGGTGACCAGGCAGGAGAGTCACTAAGATTTAGCTGGAAATGAAGCAAGGGGCCTAGGTTCCAGTTTCAGCTCTGCCACTGGCTCCTGGAGCGCTCCTGATTTCCTCTGAGGGTCTTAATTTTTCCATCTGGGCAAAGTGGATACAACAAATGAGCTATCTTTGAGGGTTAGGTTCTGGGGTGCTAAAAGGCTGGGGTTGCTGTTGGAGGGTGCGGGGAGTGTGCTCACCTTTTCCTCTCTTTGTTTTTCTCTTTTCTTTTGCTCTTGGGGCTTCGAGATCTGCAGGAAGCAGAGACCACAGTAATGGTACAGCCTGAGCAGAGCAGGGGTGAACGTGGCCTTGGAGCCCTGGAGCTGAGCTGTGCCCTGGAGTGGACTTGAGCTTTGTTCCTCCCTCAGGTCCGAGCCTCTTGGCTGCCAGGGACCTGCCCATCTCACCCCAGAGGGTGCATCCAGGCTTCAGAAGGCAGGGGAGAGGTGATGTTTTGCAGATCTAGCACCCTCAGCCTCTCTGGCTGGATAGAAAAGGTGATATGGGATAGGTTTCCTGATGAGCTACTGTGGGAAGTGGCCCCTGCACACCTCTTTTAGCCCCTGTGCCCCTTCTCAGCCTCGACTCAGGCCTCGACCAGTTCATCAGAGGTTTGCGAAAGAAGTACTTTTCCTTGGGCCTGGTCTTCTGCTTCTGAGTGACTCTTTTAGAAGGCTCCACATTTGGGGTTTTCCCCAAAGTGACCACCCCATCCCATACAGCTCTCTCAGGCAGGCTGTGCAGCCCAGCACCTTCTGCCTTGGAAAGAAAGATTGAAATGCCTCTGATTAGGCATGGAAGGTTTCTCCCTCCCCCAGGACCTCCCTGATGTCACCTCTTAGCCCCATCCTTCCTGGTTGCCACAGTATTCCTTTGCTTTTTTTGGCCCCTAAATGAAGCAATGCAAAGAAACACTGAGATGTGCTTCCCACAGGAGTAGAGTGAATGAAGGGCAGGCCTGGGAGGCCAAAGGAACTTGTGTTACTGGCTTTGTGCCTCAGTTTCCCCAGGACCTTTGTGTAGCCCTGGATCGCTTCGAGGTCCTTTCTGGGACTCCTGATGTAGGCCAAAGAGTCTGTGCAAGCTTATAATGACCACTGGGTGGCAGTATGGGCCCACGCTGACCCATAGGCACTGTGGATGGGGAGCGATTGGGGGAAATTGGAGGGGCAGGTTTAGGTGTTTATTTAGATACTTCCCCCAGCCGGCAAATGGTCTTTGGCAAATTCCCACTGCAAGGAAGGCACTGGGGACTTTGCCCCTCCTTAGGGCTGCTGGGAGGGGGTCTGACCCTCAAGTCAGCCATGGCGATGTGATTACCCCACAACTTCTGTACCCTTGTTCTGAGTTTCACAGAATCCCGCTGCTTCCCTTTGGCCAATCTGGCCTCTGCCAGGCTGCTCCCCTCCTCATCTCCTGTCCCCCAGTTTTCCCTGAACAAGTTACTGTCCTTCCTGGTTAGAGCCCCACCTGAGCAGACACCCAGAGGCCAGTTTCATAGCCAGGCAGTCAGGCCTGTCAGAGGTTGGCACTGGCCCACCCCCCAAAACTCTACCTCTACCCCAACCTACCTTCCTTTTACCAAGTGAGCCCCAGCTGATGAGCCCCTTCTGCCAGGCAGGCCCCAGCCCTGCAAATTTGGTGCCATGATGCTTGTGGCTTCCCAGATGGCACCTCCATAGATACTGTCCTTCTGGACACTTGGTATCTATGGGGCCCCCACATTGGGGCGAACTTCTAGGACAAGCAAGGGTTGGAACCATTGGTCTGCATGCTCCTCACTGTCTGGCCTGGCTCAGTCCCTGGAGTTGGAGGACAGAGCTGGGCCAGACTCTCACACATTCCCTTCCTGTCATTGTTTCCTGTGGGCTTTGGTCCCTGGAGGGAGCCACTGGCTTCTGCCCACCTGCTCCACAGAGCACTGCTCACCTGTGCCGTCTCTTCCTCCGGGACCCAGAATTGGACCTGTAGGGTGATAAAGGAGTTCTCATGAGCTTGCCTGGGTACCCCGGGGGACACCAGTGGGCCTGAGAGTCCTGGGCCCACAGGGGTGAGAAGAGGCCACAAGGGAGGGAGGGGACAGTGGGTACCTGTCTCGCCGGTGCTTCTTCATGCTCTTCTTCTTCTTGCGCAGGGGTGAGGCACTCCCACAGCTGCGGACACAGGAGGAAGCAGCTCTAGTGAGCTGGGGCATTGGGGTACAGCTGGGACCAGCTGGAGAAACCTGAGGGCCTGGGGTATGGAAGCCGAGAAGGGGATTTCAGGGCATGGAGCCCAGAGTGACCTACGACCCAAGGATGGGAAAGCAAAGTCCCTAAGGGTACTCGATGGCCCTCAGTCACCTTCCAAGTCCCTTGCCATTGTAATCAAGGATAGTTCAAACCCGAAGTTAGAATCTCCCATGATGGGATTTCTGGCCTTAGTGGGTCAAAGTTGATCAAATGGGGGCATCCAAAGTCCAGGCTCTGAGGTGCCAGGCCTCCTGCTTCTGAGGGGTGGCCTCAGAGTGTCTCCCACCCAGAGAGCCCCGGGCCCTGCCCACCCCTGTACCTTCATCACTGACCTGCACCCCGACTCTAGTCTCCTCTTTTTGCTGACGGTGAATGCCAGGGAGGAAGAAGGACAGATAGGTGTGCAGGATTAGTTGGGGCCCCAGGGTCTCACTCCAGATAGGGGAGGGGCACACAAGGATGGGAGAGTTATAGATGAGAGCCTTCGAAGCCCCTCTGGGGGGTACTCATACTTGTGATAATGAGTGCAGAACCCTCGCCACGGCAATACAGGGTAACAGATGGGTTGGTCAATGTCAGTTCTGGGGCTCAGTGAAGGGAGGTGGCCTTGGTAAGAGGAGGGGCTTAGTGAGGGGGCGGGACTTCAGAAAAGGGAGGAGGTGAGGGGGAGGGCACTAAGTCGAGGGGCGGAGAATCAAGAAAGGGGCGGGGTTCACAGTGCAGCTTCGGTGCTGCCCCCTGCCTGCCAAGGATGAGCACCCCAGGGACCTGTCCGGCCTCTCCCACGCTCCGGCCCTGTGCCCTCTCACCGGCTTCTCCGGTGGCCGCCTTTCTTTTTCTTCTTCTTCTTGGGAGGGGGCGACGCGGAGCTGCCTGACCAGTGCTTGGTCCTGGGCAAGAAGGGGTGCGGACTGTGAGGGGGCGGCCCCGCGCTCGCGTCCCCCCCGCCAGGCAGCACTCACCTGTACTCCCGGTGCCCGCGGTAGCAGGCGGCCGGGCAGTCGCAGTCCACTGGGCCGTCGTCGTCATCGTCCTCGTCGTCGTCGAAGGGCGCGTACTCCAGGCCCGGCTCGGCGCCCTCGGGTGGCCGCGGGGTCTCCGCCACTCTGCCGGCGACAGGGACGCTGAGCACCCGCCTCGGCCTGGCCTCGGGGTCCTCGCTCGGGACGGGGCTGGGGTCGCAGCGCCAGTGGAGGGGGGCGGTCTGCAGCCCCAGCCCTGGAGACTCGGGAAGCCCCAGGGGCTTCGATTTTGGGGACAACGTTTTGCAGAAGGGCAGGAGGATTCAGCGGCCTCTCTGCCCTCACCCCGTCCCATTTCTCCCCTCTCGGGGACTCCTGTCCCTATGAGTCCCCTTCCTCCCTGAGTGTCCTCCAGCTCCCCGCCCATTCGTGGCGCCCCTCCCGCTCACTGAGCCCCTCGTGTCCCTTAAACCCATGTTCCCATCCGGGCCCCCTGCCCTCGCCCTGGCCTGGCCTCCCTCGCTGCATCTGCCTCCCCCCCCGCCCCGCTGTGCGCCACCTCTCCCGGCTTTTCCTCCAGCCCCCTGCCTCAGCTTGTGAAATATTCATCGCCTCTCCTCCCCCTGCCCCCTCCGCAGCCTCTAGAGGCCCTGTGGCTCCTCTCGCTGCCTGCCAGGCTGTGCTCATCAATCACGGCCGGGCCTCGGCACTCTGCCGCCTCCCCATTCCCCATCCATCTGCGAAGTCCGGGCTTTGCTCAGCCGGAGACCTCCCCCTCTGGTCCTTGCTCTGGTTTTGGAGCCCCAGCCATCGTTCTCTGGCACAGATGTTTGTCTCTTCAGACCCTTCTCAGAGGGCTGCTTGATTTTTTTTATTTTATTTTTTATTTTTATTTTTTCCCCTAGCAGCAGCTGCCCTAAGCTGAGAGCATGGGCTTTGCCTTTTCTTTTCTTTTTTTTTTTTGTGGCACCGGGGATCAAACTCACAACTTCACACCTGCCAGACAGGCGTGTAGCCACTGAGCCAAACTCCCTGCCCTTGGGCTTTGTCTTTTTGAGACAGGGTTTCCATATGCAGTTCACACCGGCCTTGAAGTCACTTTGTGGCCCAGGCTGGCCTCGAATTCACTGGCAGTCCTCAGCCTCCCAAGTGCTGGGATTACAAGTGTGCGCAAGGCCATGGGCTGTGAAGCCTCAGACCAGTCTTTATCACGTACTGTCCCAGGGTGAACCAGCGCTATGTGATGTGGGGTCTGTCGTGCCTCTCTCTGAGCCTCTCCTCCAAGATAAGGGTGAACAACAGAGTACTTGGGAAAATCTGATAAAAGTAATGGCTTCTGAGGAGCGTGGGGGGGGGGCGTGGACTGAAATCAGGGCCTCCTCACTGAGTAAAATCCCCAACTCTTTTTTTTTTTTTTTTTTTTGGCGGGGGTACAGTCTCGCCAAGTGGTTAAGTTGCACAGGCTGGTCTTGAACTTGGGATCCTCCTGCCTCTGCCTCCCAGAGTCCTGGGATTACAGGCCTAGCAAAACTTCAGCCTTTTTTTTTTTTTTTTTTTAATTGAATAGGCCTAGAAGTGGCCTTCTGAGGCCTGGCTGCGGTGGGACTGGTTCCAGGATGTTGACCCTTCACTTCCACTTGTCATCCTCACTTCTGTTTGTCATTTGTCATTGACAGCACTCCTCCCAGAAACAGTCTCAGCCCTGGTTTCAGCAGACTTCCCTCACTCCTGGGTACCACCTGCCTGGCTCACCCTTCCCTGCATAGAGTAAGGGAGGCCAGGGCGCAGATGACAGTGTTCAGGGCACGAGCTTTGGATTCACACAGGTTTGAATCCAGGCACAACCATGTGTCCAAGCCTCAAGGCCCTTATCTCTACACAGAGGAAAAGAATATCCCAGCTTTGAGTAGGGGATTAAGTGAGATTCTCTCTGTGAAGCAAGCCCTGACACCAGCAGGGGTCTGTGACTGTTGTCCCCCACCCGGCAGCTGTTATCAGGCAGGGGGCCTCTTCCAGGGAGAAGAGAGGCTTCTGCACATCAAACAGAGCCGGGGAAAGGGAGGCAGGCCACAGCCTCAGAGGAAAAGAAGTCCTCCAGCAGGGGTCACAGTCATCAACAATTTGAAGACTGATTTTGGAGACAGAAAGAGACAGAGAGAGGAAGGTAACTCAAATGTGACATGGGTCCACAGCCTTGAGGCCGGTCTGGAGAATGTCACCCACTTCCCAGCACCAGCGTGGCCCCGGGAGCCTTGCAGTCACACAGTAGCAGGGAGGTGTCTCTGGGGTGACAGGAGGAGAGACTGATGTCATCTTCTGGCCCCCACAGAGCCAAACTCCCCCACATCCCTTCATTCAAACCTCTCTGCCCTTCCCCACATTTCTCTTCCTGAAGCTGGCGGCCTCCTACCTCCTGTCCTTGTCCTTGAATCTCCAAATCCCTCTGCCTGTCCAGCCCCCAACCTCTCTGGCCCATCACTCTCTGCACAGCTCCTCAGCCGCACAACTGCCTGACACATAAAATACAGTCTTCAGCCAAACAGAAGGGCACCTCAGAGCATGTGGGGGAGCTGGTGGGAGGAGGGAACCTCAGCTTATCCCGACAACAAAATAATAGAGGTTCCTGATAAAATGAAATGGCTCCGTTTGGATGGTGCTTTCACAAGACCCTGGTGAGCCGCTGAGAACAGACGCTGGCTGAGACCCTTCCCTCAGAGCCCTCCCTCCCTCCTCCTCTGCCCCTTCTCTGTTCCCTCCTTAATCTGCTGGTTACCCCTCCCTGACACATCTTTTTCTGTGGCTCGGGGACCAAACTCTCTGCCTCCTTACCTGCCCCCTCATCTGCCCCCTCTCATTCTCCCGGCCCTATGGAGGGTTATTTGGGGTCTTGTCTGCTGGGAGCTTTGGAAGGTAGGCTTAAGGTGCCAGCAGCAGACTAGAGTTGGGGGAGGTACAAGAGTCCAAAAACTTTGGTTTCTTTGTTCTCCTCCTTCTCCCTCCTTTCCTCCTCCTCCTTTTTTTTTTTTGTCTTCCTTTGCTGGGGATTGAGCCCAGGGCCTCCTGCATGCTAAGCAAGTGCTCTGTGACTCAACTACATCCCTAGCCCTTAGAACCTTCTGGTAATATTTACCATGTGGATATTTAGAGGCTGATCTCTGTCTGTGCCTGTGTCTCTCTGTCTCTGTCTCTCTGTCTATCTCTGCTCTGTATCTCTGTCTGTCTCTGTCTCTGTCTTACTCTATCCTGGGGATTGAACACATGAACCCAGCGGTTTGGGCAAGCTAAGCATCTGCTCTACCACTGAGTTACACCTTGCCCTCTTTTTCCTGGCTCTGTGCTCATGGTACCATCATATCTGCTTTGGCGTGGGGAGGGAAGTGGCATTTCTCAGGGCTAGAACCTTGAATTCTCTCTTGCTTTTCCTAGATAATAGTATCACTGAGACTTCATTTCTCTAATGTTTAAATGGTTCTCTTCAGTTCTCTATCCTGTTCATAGCTACTTCCTGATTTAGAAAACTGCTACCCCCATTTTATAGATGAGAAAACTGGGGCCCAGAGATGGAAAAGTACAACCCCTAGTGCATTGGGATCTTTGAGCTAGATATGTAAATTCAGCTATGCAGCCAGCTTTAACAATTTACATGCAGACAAGACAGCCCTTGAATTTACTGGCTGAACTTGCCTGGTGTAGACACAAGCCCAGTTGCTTCTTCCCTATTTTAATTTTTTACTTTTTTGCAGTGCTAGAGATCCACTCGGGCCTCATGTATGGCAGCAAGCATTTTACACCAAGCCACATTCATTGCTCTTTTGCCTACCTTGTAGATGCTGTTTAGATTTGTTTAACATTTTATGCTCTTAAGTTCATGTTTGGTATCTAAGTGACTCCCTATCACTTCTGTGGAATGGGTAGGGTAGGGTAGGCACAGACTGCCGCAGAGGAACAAAGGACTTACTGAGGTGGAACATGAAGCCCTTGTAGGACACAGGTTGGACCTGCCACTGTGGCAGAGCCTCGACCCCGATAAAGACTGCTCTTCCTCTTGCCAGCAATTTTGTTAATTAACTGCTTCTGTTTCCCATTAGCCGGGAGCATAATGGCCAATTGACAGATGGATAGGTCCAGACAGAAGAGGGAATCCAGACAAAGGGTCTGCCCTCTCCTGCTTATCCCCTCAACTGGCTTGCCAGGCCACAGTTGGGGGTAGGAACAAAGATGAATCAGACCTGGAGTCACCCTTCAACATCTCCCGTTGCAGGACAAAATGCGGTATGGGGTCTCTTATAATAATCGTTAACTCAGGTGCCAGGCAGTAGCCTGAGCACTATGTATTTACCTGATTTAATCATACAGGGCACAGAACAATCCTATGACACAGCAGTAATATTCCCCTATTGTAGTTATAATAATGAGCCACAGAGGTCACACTATGTAAAAAATTAGGCAACTTGGGAAAATACTAGAATTTGTTCACTGTGTTTTAGGACATAGCTTCTGAATATTGTTTTCCATAAATGCTCTCTCAAAGATTTTGTTATCTAACTATGAAGATAAGTTTTTGAGCTTTTGGGGATTTAAACACAGCACTTCCACACTGAGCTACATCCCCAGCCCCTTTTAAGAAAACTTTTTATTTTTGACATGAGATCTTGCTAAGTTGCCCAGAATGGGATAAAATGTTTTCTTAAAAGTTGTTTCTTGGACTAAAATAAAGAATTGATGACAACCATGAAGAGTAGAGAAAACATTGTGTGTGCTCTGAAGAAAACAGTCTTTATAGTTGGGCATGCTAGTGCACACTTGTAATCCCAGCACTTGGGAGTCTGAGGCAGGATTAGTGTGAGTTCAAGGCCAGCCTGGGCTATATAGTGAATTCAAGGCCAGCTCAAGGCCACCACATAGCAAGACCCTGTCTCAAAAACAAAACAAAAACAAAAAACAAAAGAAGTCTTCTTTTATTCTAGAGAGCGAGAAACCATCAACATGGCTTTTAGAGGTGACCTTGAATCAGGGGTATATTTGAACATGTGTGGAAGGGGCTGGGATATGTTGGGCTGAGGGCCCAGGATGAGCAGAGGCTGGGTGTGGACATATCCAGCAGGCAGGGGAACTGCAAGCAGGTCAGGCTGCTGCACACTGTGGGGTGTAGAAGACTGGGCTGGGTTCTGAGGGTGGGGAACCTTGAATGACAGGAAAGGAACCCAAATTTGATCTCATGGGTGCTGAGGAACCAGAGAGAGGACTTTGCATCTCCAAATTATCTCCACAATCAAGAGCTTGTCTGTTTTCAATGTCCTTGGCATCTTACTCCTCTCCTTCAACCCCAACCCTGTTAAGACACCAGTTGCACTCTTTCTTTCTATTTTTTTTTTGAGACAGGGTCTCAGTATGCAGTTCAGGCTTGCCTTGAGCTCACTTTGTAGCTCAGGCTGGCCTTGAACTCACAGCAATCCTCCTGCTTCAGCCTCATGAGTGTTGGGATTACAGGTGTGTGCAACCATGCCTAGTAGTCCCTGAACTTTTACTCAGTGGTTCCATCTTCAAAGAAGAAGGTGCCCAAACACCTCCTGGTCCCAGCCTGCCTTCTCTCACTGGCATCTGTCCTCTCTGGGAGGGTGTCTGGACAGTGCAGCAGTATGGTGTTCTGGTGTCCAGTGTGGAGGATGGGCCAGGAAGGAGATGATCACAAGAGACTATCACTCAAACTAGCCACTTAAGCTAAGGAAGAAAGATGACCCCTGGGACAGAGTGCTTTGGGAGTGTTCTGAAGTCAGCACGAGCTGCTATGATCCAGACCCCGCTGAGGAGCTGGGACCTTGAACTTAGAGGTTTGGACAAGTGGAACATCTGTCTCCTCACCTCGCACAGCTAAGAAGTGGGCTAAGGAGCAAGACCCTTTTAGATGGCAGGTCCACCCACTGTAAGGCACACACCGGAAGTGTCGCTAACACTCCCCACCTCTTCCTTCAGCTCCCTGTTGCCGCCGTCCATCCATCCTTGATTTCAGCACCACAGACAGCTCCCCGATTTTTGCACATTAGCGGCAGGCGACCTCTTTAGCCTGCTGCAGTCCTTGCTTGTAGTATGTTTTCGTTCTTTCTTTCTTTCTTTCTTTCTTTCTTTCTTTCTTTCTTTCTTTCTTTCTGTCTTTCTGTCTTTCTGTCTTTCTTCCTTCCTTTCTTTTTTGGGTGGGGATACTGGGGTTTGAAACCAAGACTTTACACTGAGCTATATCCTCAGTTCTTTTTTATTTTTATTTTGAAACAGGGTCTTGCTAAATTGTCCAGACTGGGTTTGAACTTGCAATCCTGCCTCAACCTCCCAGGTTTCTGGAATTCCAGGCCTAAGTAACCATGCCCAGATGCTTGGAGTACTTTTTTTTTTTTTTGTACTGGGGATCAAACTCACAACCTCGCATCTGGCAGGCAGGCACTTAGGCCATTAAGCTAAATCCAGGCTCTATTTTTTGAGACAGGGTCTCACTATGCAGTTCAGGCTGGCCTTGAACTCACTTTGTAGCCCAGGCTGGTCTCAAGAACTCACAGTGATCCTCCTGCCTCAGCCTTCCGAGTGCTGGGATTAAAGGCATGCTCCACCACACCTGGTTTGGAGTACTATTTTTATACCATATTAAGTTGCCTGAACTAAAAGAAGTCTTCTGGTTCAACTCTCTTACTGCATAAGTAGGAGGACCTGAGGCTTTGGGGAAAACAGGGCAAGTCACACTATTCTAGGATCCAAGGACCCAAGTAAACAAAAGTGATAAAGATCCTTGTGCAACTACATTCTAGTTGGATCCAGGACTCTGCTAAGCCTCCAGAACATCTTGTCAAATTTCTCCAACCATCAGATTTCTCTGGCTATTGAGTCTTCCAGCCAGAACCTCATCCAAGGAGCCCTGTGTGAGTGACCACGGTTAGCCCATTGGTTCCTCCTTTGAACATGTAGGGGACCTGAGGACTGCACCACCCAAGTGGCTGTGCTGCTGCTTCTTGTGAGGGGTTGTCATCAAGTTCTGGTTGCAGGTTGTAGGCTTGTGTTTCCATGTGGAGCACAGGAACCACCTCTTTCTCTCCTCTGCCTGTGGCATATTTCCTCATGGGTTCTGGTTCTTAGATACATCTTTCACTCAGTTGTTCATTCATTCAGGTAAAGAGGAAATCAAGACTAATGGAAAAGACTGGGAGTCCCATGCTAACAAGGGAGCATTCCAGCTGGGAATGGATGTGATTCCCCAGAGAGAAGAGGAAAGGCAAGCCTGGGGCAGAGACCTGGGGACACATAGGACTTCAGGGAAAGCTGAAGAAAGGACTGCATGTTGCAAGCTAGGATCCCTTCCAGAGTGGGAAGACAAGGGGTACGTATGCTGGAGAGAGGCCAGGACCTGCAGAGAAACCACAGGCATGGCAGAGAGGATTCAAGAGGCAGTGGCCTGAGCGTTCTCAGAGCTGTGGAGGAGAAGCCAGATCTCCATGGCTCACAGAAATAGAGGCAATGAAGGGCCTGGCAAGCACAAGGTCCTGAGTTCAATTCCCAATGCAAAAAAAAAAAAAAATACTTACAAAGACTTAGAGCACAGGCAATGAGTGCCACACACCCTCTGTAGAAATGGAAGGAGAATGTGGCATGGTCACTGGAGGAGGAGTCAGAGCTGAGCAAGACAGAGAGATGCTTTTTTTAGGAGTGGAAACCGGAGAGGGAAGAAATGTGGACTGGAGCTGGAGGGGGGGGGGTCCTTGCATTGCAGACCCTGAGGAGATGGAAAAGGTAGAATCCAGGGGGGCTGCTGTTCTCATTCACTGTGGATGGGAGAATGAAATGTGGGTGATTTTCCAGGGGAGCCCCGGGGCTGTTTGAGCGAGCAGATCAGAAAGCCAGGACCTCCTTGGTCTGGGGCTGGTTTGGGCAGCAGTGTCGGGGTGCATCTCGTGGTTAGCAGGGTGGAGAAGGGAAAAGGGCAAGCCATGCCTTTGTGGGGAGCTAGCCAGGTCCGCAAAGAGTAGGATTAGTGCAGGAGCTGTTGAGGGGTGCTGGAAGGCTGATGAGGAGTGACAGTAGCCAGCCCTGGACCCTCACTTCAGGTCCAAAGAAGGGGAAAGACCTAACAGGTTGAGCCTGGCTTCATGAGGTCACCCATGAGGCCCCCATCAAGCCCAAGGCTGTTTCTGATTTGCTTCTACTCTGGCGAGAGATGAGATTCATTAGGGGTGCTTGGGTAATACTCCTGACACCCCAGGATTACAGAAGGGCTACAGAGGTGGCTTCCCTTTTCCCCATGGAGGTTTGTCTCTTCCTATATGATGCTGGCTCTTAAGGTGACCACAATAGGACACTCACTTGGAAGGTTATTTATTTTTCTGAGACAGGGCCTCTCTAAGTAGTTGAGACTGGTCTTGAATTCACTATATAGCCCAGACTGGCCCGGAACTCACAGGAATCTTCCTGCCTCAGTCTCTTGAGTGCTGGAATCACAGGTCTGTACCACCATGCATGATTTTTCATTGGCTTGTTTTCGTGGGATAAAGGTGGACAGGGGTTTGGGGCCTCAGCAAGATGCTTGCTGCCCAAACTAGTCCCACTGCTGAGAAATGGGCCAGCAACCTTTGCCCTGACCTGTCACCCAGAATCAGTTTTACATCCAGCCAGAGAAACATGGGAATCGGGTGCTGGGGGAAACTGAGGCTGAACAAGGGGAAGGCCTCGTGAGTGGATCTAGCAGCACTCTGGAGGCACATGGCCTGCCAGGCATGGGGCTGGGCCAGCCCTCCAGCACTGGCCCCGACAGACACAGCCTGCATCACCCCTCCTAATGCAACCTGCTCCATTTTCTGCTTGGTTCTGAGTGGTGCATAGCTGTTCTCTGATCTGAGGCAAAATCGACCTCTCCATAACTTCCCTGTTTGACCAAAGCCAACCCGGAGACCCATCGCTCATTGCTGCTCTGGTCCTGTGACAGGTGGTAGAGATGTGCCCTCACAGGGCCCACATCCTCTTTACCTGCCAAGTCCTTGGATGTGACAGCAATGACACCGGTCTGTGTATTTCTACCTGCCACGCCTCGGGAGCCCATTGTACAGGCGCGAATAGATGCAGCCCAGGGGAGCTTGTCTAGGGGTCACACTGCCAGCGAGTGACAACTTTGAGGTTGGAGCAGCTCTGAAATTTCCTGATTTGCAGCCCTGAGCTGAGATCTGGGTGCTTCCCCAGCCCTTCCCATCTCTGAGCCATAGAAGGGACCAGGGGTGGACATTAGGAAACCCTCGGTGATGCCAAGATGCCCCTGTTTTATGCCCTTCCTGCCATGCCAGTTCCAGCCCATGCTTTCCTCCCCTCCTCTTCTTCCTCCCCAGCCCCAGCCCCAGCCCTGATAGTGCTCCCAGCAGGCTCCTGCCCTGCACACCCGGTGACACTCACACATGGGCCCCAGGCCGGTCCTCCCGGGTGAGTACTCCCTCCTTCTCCATCAGCATCTGCCGGAAGGTCCCGACCTTCTGCTGAATCTCCTCCTCCGAGTACCTGTGGGGCACAGGACAGCAAGTGAGAAGGCTGCTCTCTTGGGTTCAAATCTCTCCTACCTGACCTGACCGAGCCCAGCCCAGCCCAGTCCAGACCCCATCCCTGGGTCATAAGCACAGACACTGGATTGCTATAACTTGCCTGAGGTCACTGAACCCAGCTAGGCCCTGGCACTGAGGAATTTCAAGTGCTGTCCATTTCACAGCAGACCAGTCAACCAACTGACCCACCGACTCACCAACCCCAGACAAACAAAAGGAAGAGTTAAGCAGAGTGCGGTCCCAGGCTTCTCTTAGTACTTGTAATCTTAGCTACTTGGGAGGCTGATACAAGATGATCTCTCTGAGCCCAGGAGTTGAGAAGAGATAAGCCAGGTGTCGCTGAGTCCCTCCTTCTTGCTAGCATCAACCCTACACAGATTCTGTCTCTCTCTCTCTCTCCCCCACCCCACTCCCTCCCTCCAGTACTAGGGATCAAACCCAGGGCCTTTGCACTGAGCTACATCCCCAAGCCCCTTTTTATTTTTACTTTATTTGAGATAAGCTCTTTCTAAGTTACCAAATTGCACAGGCTAGGCAAGTTGTGCTCCTTCTGCTTCAGCCTCCCAGAGTGCTAGAATTACAGGCCTGAGTCAACCAGGCCAGCTCCAGATGTCTTGAGATATTTTTCAGGAGAAGTGAGAATCCTGGCTTTGACACAGAAGTGGTCTTTTCTGCCTCATAGATGTCTGATCCTCACAACAGCCTGGAGAGGTCCTCAGAGTATCTGCACCTTGGCAAGCTCACCGCTGCCAAGCAGCTTGCCCTCCGCTGCTGGCCTGGGGAGTGGGTGGCTGAAGTCTGGACCTCAGAGGTGAGCTTTCAACCTCGCTGCTCTGTTCTCCACTCCCTATGCTCTGTCTCAGGGAAGGGGCTCAGAACTGTCTACTCCCCACCCCTGCCACCATGCTGGGGAGTCTGTCATTATCCTGTCTCACTGTGGCACCGTGACAGCCACTTTCCTGGTTTCCCAGTACTTCCAGTGCCACACTCTCTGTCCTGCCCCTAACGGCCACGGCACACACATTCTTCCCCTGTGCCTGATACACACAGGTGTCCGGTAGCTGTTGCTAAATGACCCCCTGCCTCGGGCTGCAGGTCGGTGTTCTGGACAGAAGACATGATGTCAGAATAGGGGCGGTGGGGGTGTCCTATCTTGTCTCTGCCATGGCTCAGCTTCCACAGCATGTCCAGCCCTTCCCCCTGAGTCTGTCCATGAAAATGGTATGTCATTTGTTTGGAGCGGGGGAGAATCTCATCTCTTCTCTCTCTTCTTCTCTTTGTTTTCCTCTACTCCTTCAATGGACATTTACAGGACAGAAACTCAGCATTTTTTTTTTTTTTTTTGAGACAGAGTCTTGGTATGTGGTTCAGGCTAGCCTCAAACTCACAGCAGTCCTCCTGCCTCAGCCTCTCGAGTGCTGGGATTACAGGCATGTGCCTCTAGGCCTGGCGGCAATTCTTTTCAAAAGCCTTAATTAAAAAATACATCCTTTGGCTCATAAGCTAACTTGTAGATTTATCCTGTGGAAATAATCATGGCAAAAGCACAAAGCCTCCTCTTATTGGATGTTGACAGCAAGATGGATACCTCTGACCAGGTCTGGTGCCAGCATTTGTGTTTCCATAGCAACCTGTACCTCCTGGATCCAGGCAGGTGGTTCATGCTCTAGTAATTATCTGTTGACTCCTCTGTCTGCTGCACTGGCCCAGAGTTCCCTGAGAGCGGGGGCCTTCTGCTGGGTTCACCGTGGCATCCCCCCATGACTGGCATCCACACTGTGGCATCCCGAGATTTTTTGACAAATGACTGGCTGGTGATGGAGAGGCACTGGAGAGTTTGAGGGTTGGATTTTCATTTTGGAAAGATGGCTCTGGTTGGTGTGTGGCTAGAGAGAGGGCCCCGGGAGCAGGGAGGCTGGTGCTGAGCTCTGGTGGGGTTGAGGTAGGAGATGGTGAGTCAGAGCCAGAGTGTGGCCCTGAGCACAAAGCGGGAGAAATGGACAATGCTGGGGTGTGGGGGCCACTTGGCTATGTGGGGATTTGGATGGGAGCCCCAGTTATTTCTCAGCCTGGTGTCCCTGATTCCTGATTCTCTGCAGGTTCAGCCTCCTGTGCTGCCAGTGTCACCAAGCTCTGGGCCCTGGCTCATCATGGCCCACTCAGTCCCTGTTCGGCTGTCTCGGCAGCCGCTGGCCTGGCTGCTTTTTGGGCAATGCAGAGCCCTCAGCCTGTTGGTCTGGCCCATGCCCAGGAAGAGCAGTGGGGGCACAGAGCAACTGCTCCCATGTCACCTTCTCCTGGGGACACAAGCTTGTCACTGTCACCTGCACAGAGACAAACATAGCACAGGCCTTTTTTTTTGTTGTTGTTTTTTTTTGCAGCACCAGGGATCAAACTCACAACCTCACGCCTGCCAGACAGGCGCTTAAGCCACTGAGCCAAACTCCCAGTCCTAGTTTTTTGAGGCAGGCCTCAAACTCACAACGCTCCACCTACCTCAGCCTCCCGAGTGCTGGGATTAAAGGCGTGCGCCACCACGCCCTGGTTCATAGCACAGGCCCTTTTACAGCCCTCAGCTGTGGCTCATAGAACCCTGCGAGAGGGTCCAGTCACTGGGTCACCTGGATGGGGCTGGGACAGACACAGTGGAGAGCGAGACTGGGCCAGTGCCTGGCAGTACGAGAGGGGCTTCAGGCCAGAGTCAGGACCGAGCTAGGTGTCCGTGGGGTGGGTGGCAGGTGGGGATGTGTGGGTGGGAACAAAGCCCAAGACCACAACTTTGAGCCCAGCCTGGGCAATTTAGCTAGAACCTGCCTCAGAATTCAAAATGGCCTGAGGCACCAGGCGTGGCACACGCCTTTAATCCCAGCACTCAGGAGGCTGAGGTAGGCGGAGCGTTGTGGGTTCGAGGCCGGTTTGGGCTACAACGCGAGTGCAAGGCCGGCCTGAGCTACATAGTGCGACCCTGCCTCGAAAATCCAGGGCCGGGAGTTTGGCTCAGTGCCTTAAGCACCTGCCCTGGCAGGCGCGAGGTTGTGAGTTCAATCCCCAGTGCCGCAAAAATAAATAAATAAAAAGGGTTGGGGGCTGTAGCCCAGGGCAAAGGCCTGGAGTCCAATCCCTCCCCTCCAAAGCCTCAGGCTCAAAGTCAAGAGTGTGCCAGGCAGTGGGGTGCAGGGAGGACCAGGGAAGGTCACGCTATCTGTTTCAGTGCCCAGACTCCTGGCTCTGGTGTTCCCCAGCTACTCGGTCCCCATTCCCCAGGAAGGAAAGGGTTGGAAAAAGTAATTTTGCCTGGTGGGACTTGGCTCACTTGGCGTGGGTGGGCAGAGGGAGCACTGCATTTTTTTTTTTTTTTTTCCGGCACCAGGGATTGAACTCACAACCTCGTGCCTGTCAGGCAGGTGCATAAGCCGCTGAGCCAAACTCCTGGCCCTGGTTTTTTGAGGCAGGGTCACACTGTGTAGCTCAGGCCGACCTTGAGCTCGCGTTGTAGCCCAAGCCGGCCTTGAACTCACAACGCTCCTCCTACCTCAGCCTCCCGAGTGCTGGGTTTAAAGGCATGCGCCACCACGCCTGGCTAGCACTGCATTTTAAAAGGTCCCTGGAATGGAAATTCCCCATCTTGCCTGTCTGCCTAGACCCAAGTGCTTTCTAGAGACTCTCCAAGGGCAGTAATGGTGAACCTTTTAGAGCTTTCAATGATGCAAACAGCCCTCTGTGGCACGCATGCCACAAGTTCACCGCCACTGTCCTAGAGGGATGCCAGCCTTAGTCCCATCTTACAGAGGAGCATCAGGGAGAGGAGAGGGCTCCAGGCTCCAAGCTTGGCTAGGGGCAGAGCTGTGCCCGTAGGTGATGGCCACCTGTGTGCAGAGGCCGCCTGGGAAGGTGACTTCAAGTGCAGCTTCAATCACCAATGAATTAGTTGGTTCTCCATCAATATTAAGGAGAAGGATTGCTTTTTAATGGGACTGAAGAGTGTGTGTTCCTGTGGCTGGTGGGAATATTCGTCAAATGCCTGGGAACCTGGTAAAGAAATGTGAACCAACCAGTGTTTCTAGAAATGATATTAATGACTAGAGTTTGTAAACGAGGAAGGGTCCCTGGCGTTTATGGAGTGCTCTGTGGGGACTGGCCTGACTGTGACTTGGTCCTTTAGAACCAACCTGGAAGGCAGGTGTCCCAGTCATGGAGGTGAGGAAACTGGTTTGACCAAGGTCAAGTTACAGCTGTGTGCCTGGATCACAGTATTGAAGGGCAGCTGCACCCCACTGACCAGATGACTGCTGAGGGATGGGGAGGGTGTGTGTGGGGTAACCCCATTGCTAGCTTTTAGGGGAGACTTCCATCTAAGGATCAGCTGGAGAAGGGGAGAACATGGGGAGGTCCAGTAGATGCTTCCCAGAAAGGCAGGGTCCTTGATGCCGGGAGTCTAACACCAAGGAGGTGACCCTACTCTGCTACTTCCTGCTCTGGCTCAGTGAGCAACGGGTCCTTGGATTTCAATGAAAAGATGGGGTGTTCAGGAAAGGGCGGAGGCTGATCCTTGCCCATCCCTGTTTATTCTGCTGTTTTCTGCCCATACCCACCTACTGCTCTCCCCTCCCTCTTGGGGACCCCCAAGTCAGCAGGGTTGATAGATTCCATGAAGACCCTGGGGTTCTCTCTGCTTCCCCCAGTTCTGCCCCTGGGACCTCATTTCCTCCTCTGAGCTCATCAAGTGCTCTCACTGCCGGCTGGAGGCCTCCTTTCTGTTTGCCCTCAGGCTCCTCCCACGGCCATGCCGCTCTGTGGGGAGCCTCAGCACCTCTCCCTGGTCCCTGGCTTCCTTTCTTCCCCCTAAAGGTGGCCCTGCCCGGGGCCAGCTTGGATGCCAGATCCAGGCTCAGCTCTGGGCCCACCTTCCTTTTGACCTTCAGCAAGTGGCCTCCGTGTCTTTCTTCTTCCTGAATTCTACAGAGATGCTGGTCCATGGCTTGGGGAGCCCAGCAGGCCTGGTGACAGCACAGGGGTGAGTTGAAAAGATCCTGCTGGGCTCAGGCTGTCTGTCCCCCATCCCAGGCAAAGGCTGCTTCTAGGCAGGTCCTGCTCTCCACTTGACCCCCTCAGCAGCTGGTCCACTCATTCTGGGACCCTTGGGCCAGGTGTAAAGGAAGTCCTGGGACTCCAACTTTCCCCGGAGTGGCACAAATGGGGGTGACTTTGTCCTCAGCTTCTTTGCATCCAACTCCACGAGCGAGCGAGGGGACGTGGTAGTGGTGGGGCCCCTAAACCTTTACTGCCTGACACATGTATTGAGTGACTGGAGATGCCCCAGGCCACTGCCCCTCACTGGGACAAACTCCTACTCATCCTCAGAGTCTGCACAAATGTTCTCTCTTCCCTCCCATCTCAGAATCTCTCTTCTGAGCTCCTGAAGCACTCACCTGTCCTGTTCTTCAGTCTCTAATCTGTTTTTTTTTTAATTTTTTTTTTCCGGTACCAGGGATTGAACTCATAACCTTGCACCTGCCAGGCAGGCACTTAAGCCACTGAGCCAAACTCCCAGCCCTTCTAATCTGTTTTGTGGCAAATGTTAACATGATTTTGCAGTCCTGAGCTGGTGTGTGTGTGAAGGGGTCTTTGAGGACTCCAGCTGGGCTCTGAGTCCAGCAGGCGACTCCTTTGGTCACAGTCAGCCCTGGTATACAGCGAAGGGCCTTGTGGGCGCTCACAGCGCTGTAGCATTGGCATGTCAGCTCCATTCACCCACTTTATAGACGGGGACACTGAGGCCTTGAGTTGTCATTGGTGTTTTCATGCCTCTTCTCCCCATGGGGCTGGATGTTTCTGAAGGACAAGGGCTGTGCTTCCTTAGCTTCTGAGAATTAGAGCCTGGGAGTTTGACAGAGAGCAGGGATTCAAAGACCGCTTGTGAATAAAGGTTGAATTAACTAATGAATGAATCAAAGGTGGGCTGGCCTTTCTTCAGGGATTCCGCCCAGCTGGCCCAGAACCCGATCCTCGATCCTCGCCTGGACCAGGCTCCTGGCTCTCCTCTTTCAACTCTTTCTGCTTAAGCCACGTCCCCAGACTATCAGACCACGCCCCACGTACCACGCCCACACCGGACCCACCCCGCCACGCCCCCTTGCTCACCCGCCACGCCCCCTTGCTCACCCCTGTTCCTCCATCATCTCCTGCAGCTCCATGCACTTGAGCTCCACGCGCCGCTTGCGTTCGTGGTCTAGGATCTCGCGGTGCGCGCGCTTCACCAGGCCCGGCTCCGCGGGGCGAAGCTCCTCCTCCGGCCGCGGCCAGGCCCCGGACGAGGCGCCGGGCTGCGGGAAGCCGTTGGCGGCGTCGGGAGGGGACGGCATGCCGGCCGCCCCGTTGTTCACGTTGGAGGACATGGCAGCCGACCCGAGCCGCCGGCCCTGCGGGACAGACACGGAGTGGAGGCGAGAGGGTCACTTCCTGGTCACCCGCTAAACTCATCTGCGCGCGAGCTAATCCTGGAGCTCCAAGGGCCCCTCTGGGCTCTAATCCGCATCTTCCCGGGCTGCAGGGGGCGCAGGGGACCGGTCTGAACCTCTGGTCCCACCTCGGCCCGGGAAGCGGCTGGATCCTGGGCTCCTCAGTCCGCTCGAGCTCCCCAGCCAACCTAGTCCTGTCTGAATGTTTGTTGGCTTTATTTACGTGCTTTTCCTTCAGGCACCCCTCCCCCCAGGTCCATTGTCCTGGTTCTGTTCCAAGGGGGTCACAGACGACAGGTACCTTGCAGTCTGCACTCAGGCCAGCTCTGGAAAGATAGGAAGTTGGGGCTATCCCCAAGTTCCACTCCCTTCCTCCTGGATACCGGGTTTTTGTTTTGTTTTGTTTTGTTTTGTTTTTTGGGTTTTTTTTGTTGATACCGGGGAACGAACTCACGACCTTGCGCTTGCCAGGCAGGTGCTTGTGCCACTGAGCTAAAACCCTGGCCCTGGATACCATTTTCAGTTTCCATTTCGATTTAACTTCTCCAAAGCCAGCCTTCCAGCTCTGGGTCTCATCCAGATTGAGACCCAGAGAACTGTCCCCTCCTTTGTTCTAGAAACACTGCTTCTAAGGATGTGACCAAGGGTGACACTGAATTAACTCTCTAGGCAGCCACATCCTCCTGTAGACTTGGGGTGAGGTGGAGCTAAGAAGTCCTGACTCTGTGTTAGGTCCAAAGTAGAGCTGTACACACACACACACACACACACACACGCACACGCACATGCACCCACACCAAGGGCCTCTATCTTAGCAGAGGGGAGGCACCTTCTGAGCTATTTATTTTCTTTTCCCTTCTTCAAGTCTCTGCTAGTTGCTAAGCAACAGGGAGGCCTCATTCTCAGGGAGTGGGATGGGAGGGAGGAAAGGGGAGGAAGGAAGTGGAAAGAGGAGGGATTGGGCTGCTGGATGTGATCTTCACAGCAATACTCCCCCAGCACTCCCAGTGCACTCTCCCCTTCTGGCCTCAGAGTGCCTGGGTAGGGAGTGATCAGAGCCACAGGAACTGGAAAGCAGAAAGGAGGACTATGAGGGACCATTCAAGAGGTATTGAAGGGGACAGGGTAACAGCGTAATGAAGACATAAGCTCCTCTTAGCTCCTCCCTTCAAGTTCCAGGCCCCTGAGTTCTAAGCCCAGCTCTTCAACTCCTTGCTGTGTGACCCTGAGGATGTCACTGCCCCTCTCTGATCCCTGCCTGTGCTTGGGAGCATCATCCCAAGTCCTCAGGAGAGGGGGAGCTTCTGGAGGCCAAGCCTCTACGGCTGTTCCTGTAACTTATTCTCTTTACCCCAGACCCCACCAGCTTCCCGCTCTGTCCCCGTACCCCACTTCCAACAGGCCTTCTCCTGGGATACCCCACAAGCACCACCCACTTGCCATGCCCTAAACCAGGCTCTGGGAGCCCAGCTCCTCTCGCACCTAGGCCACAGTGCCTGGCTGTTACCGAACCCTCCATCTGGTGGCCACCTGAGCCAGGCATAGGCTCGCAGCTTGGAGTCATCATCGCCTATCTGCTGCCTCAGTGTCCTGCCTGGCCTCGCTGCCCTCAGGCTGCCATCCTTTTCTTTTTTTCTTTTATCTTTTTGAGACAGGGTCTTGATATGCAATTCAGGCTGACCTTGGGCTCACTTTGTAGCCCAGGCTGGTCTTGAATTTGCAATGATCCTCCCGCTTCAGCCTCCGGGGTGCTGGGATTACAGGAGTGTGCCCCCATTCCCGGCAAGACTGCCATCCTTTATCTACAACCTGGCAGATCAGCCCAGGAGCACACCAGACTGTGTCATGCCCTGAGTCGGCTCTGGTGACTTTCTGTCACCTTGGCTTAGTGTTTTGACATGGCTCAGCCTCCCGGGTCAGCCTCATCCCTGCCACTTCAGTCCTTCACTCTCTTGGCCCAGCCCAGTCTGCTTGCTGCTGCTTCTCCCAGGCTGTCCTCAGAGCCACCTCTCGAAGGCATTGTCACCTTCCAGAAGCCTCCCCTGACCCTCACCCCCACCACAAGCTCTTGCCACTTCTACCAGCACTGCAGGTTCACAGTCTGGCTCCCTGGGCAGAGGGGAGTTTAGATTTCAACTCTGGTGGCAGCCAAGCAGCTGACACGCATGGAGATCGGCACTCAGGGACTGAACCAGTCAGAGAATTACAAAGGGAGGTGGATGGAGGAACCCAGGGCCCCTTTGCTGTCTGCCTTCTGCCATCTCAAATCTTCCCCCGCTGCCTCTTTTTCCCTAGAGCTGGGGATGGAACCCAGGGTCTCAGGCATGCCAGGCAAGCACTCGCCATGGAGCGGCTCCCCAGCCCTGACTTCAACCCTCATTCTGCCCCCTCCTGAGCCAGCCTACAGCACCTGCCCTGTCAGCTTTCCCAACATGGTTCCCCTTGGCTGGAATGTCTTTCTTTCTCCTCTTCTCCACTGAGGAGCTTCAGAATCCTTCAGGGCTCAGCCCAGATGTTACCTCCTCTGGGAAGTCTTCCCTCCTCCAGGAAGTTTGATTCATTCCCTCTTGGTGTCCCCATAGCTTTTTTTTCCCCCTTTATACTGGGGATTGTCCCCTGCCATTTTTCTTGAATTAGGGTCTCACTGAGTCACTGGACTTGAACTTGAAATCCTCCTGCCTCAGCCCCCGGAGTACTAGGAGTGCCACCATGCCGGGCTTCTCACATCTTCTGCCCACATCTCTGATATAACATTTAGATCCCTAGGTTCAGTTTATTTGCATCAG
The DNA here is from genome assembly GCA_004363535.1 of Dasyprocta punctata. Lineage (NCBI taxonomy): Eukaryota > Metazoa > Chordata > Mammalia > Rodentia > Dasyproctidae > Dasyprocta > Dasyprocta punctata. Next base: position 35,369 of record RJWM01003767.1, read on the forward strand.
ACTCTGGTTCCTGGCTGTGAGTCCTTTAAGAGGAGGGGCTCAGCCATGGCCTATTCTAGCCCCTCCAAGGTGACCCCAGCACCTGCAATGCTGGAGGCACTCTGAGCTTGTGTGGAGAGGGTGCTGAGGCTCCGGCCCTTGAGACTGCTCTCCTCATCTTCCCTCTGACCTCACCTATAACTTGGCCCGAGCTCCCCCCGGAATGCAGGGTGGGAAAGCTGGGAGAGTATTCTGAATGCACTGGAATTTCCAAACCCTGTGCAAGTCTATTCTCAGCTGGAGGAGAGGCCAGCTGACATTGCCAGGCTGCTGAGGGTGATCTTTGCTAATCTAGAGGGCAGGGAGAGTGGTGTGAGGTAAGGGGCGGGTGCAGGCTGGATCTGACCTAGGACAGGCAGCGTCCACGGTACAGAGGCGCCAGGCTGGACTCTGAGGCAGAGTGAGTGGAAGACTCCTTGGCCCTAAGAGCGGACACTGCATGCCCAGTCCACTGCCTCCCAGGGCGGAGACGATCGGCTGGGGGTCCCTGCAGACACAGGGTGTCTCTGTGGGACATCATGGTGAGACTTCACAAGGGGGAGGAGGCCCTGAGCTGCGAGATGCAGGTACAGACAGAATCCCTAAACTCCAAATCCAAAGCCATAAACCCTCCAATATCTGAAGCTTTCTGAGTCCCGACACAATTCCACAGTGGAAAAGCCCATGCTTGACCTCATGAGATGAGTCTCAGGCAAAGTACAAGGGCATTAAAATAGTCTAAAATTACAGGCTATGAGTATAAAGTGTATATAAAACGTAATTGAATTTCATGTTTAGACTTGAGGTCCCACCCCCATGACACCTCTCTTTCTGTCTCTGTCTGTCTGTGCTGGGGATTGAACCCAGGGCCTTTGCACTGAGCAACATCCCCAGCCTTTTTTTTTTTTTTTTTTGAGACAGAGTCTTGCTAAGTCACTGAGTTGCCTGGCCTGGGCTTGAATGTGTGATCTTCCTGCCTCAGCACCGCCCCCCTCCCCCAGTGTCGGGGATCACAGCGTGAGCCACCATACCCAGAAATGTCACATTATATATATGCAAATATACCCAAATTTGAATACCTTTGAAATCTGAGACACTTCAGAATTTAAGTGTTTTGGATAAGGGATACTCAACCTGAATCTTTTTTTTTCTTTTTTCTTTTCTTGGTGGTGCTGGGGATTGAACCCAGGGTGTTGTGCATGCAAGGCAAGAACTCTACCACAGTGCTACATTCCCAGCCCCTAAACCTGAATCTTTTACTACTGTAACTGGTTGATAGAGGGACCTGTATACAAGAGAAGCAGACTCATGGGCCAGTGTTGTATCAGATGTAAGCATTTAGTGGAGGACCCCGGTGCTCTGTCCCTGTCTGTGTCTGGCCCAGTGGCTGGAACAGTAATAGCCTAGGATCACATCTGCTGAGGACACAGTCTGGGAGAGCTCATCAATTTACAGCCAGAATCTAAAAGGACTCAACAGATGGAAAAAATAGAATCTAAGAAGGTGGAAAAGGACAGTGAGAAATGGCACACACTGGAGCTGGGTCCTAAAGTAACTTTCTAAAATTGGGATGGAGTAGACATAGTCTAGAAGTCATATATTTAGGAAGGATTTAGGGATTTTCAATGATCACAGACTCAATTTGAGTCAATATCATGGTGTGGCTGCCAGAAAACATGTTATCTTCAGCTCCATCAGCAAAAATACTATGCCTGGAAGGGGAGATTATAAGAATATACAGGTGGTCAGAATCCCTATCTTTAAAAATTTAAAGGATGTCAGAGGATTTAGGTCGAGGCTGGTCAAAAATTTTTTTCCTGTACTGGGGATTGAACTCAGGACCTTTGCACTGGACTACATCCACAGGCCTTTTTTTTTTTTTTTTTTTTTTTTTTTTTTTTTTTTTTTTTTTTTTTTTTTTTTTTTTTTTTTTTTTTTTTTTTTTTTTTTTTTTTTTTTTTTTTTTTTTTTTTTTTTTTTTTTTTTTTTTTTTTTTTGTCTTTTTGAGACAGAGTCTTACTATGCAGTTCAGGCTGGCCTTGGGCTCACTTTGTAGCCCAGGCTGGTCTCTAACTTGCAAAGGATTCTCCTGCCTCAGCCTCTCAAATGCTGGAATTACAGGAGTGTGCCACCACACCCAGCATATCCATGTCTTTATAATTAGGTTTTATTGGCTGGGGATACAGCTCAGTGACATAAACGCTTGCCTGGCAAGTGCAAGGTCCTGAGTTCAATCCCTGGTATCCCTCCAAAAAAAAAAAAACATGAAGAAATATGCTGGGCGTGATGGTGCATGCCTATAATTCCAGCACTCAGGAGGCTGAGGCAGGAGGATTGTTAAAGAGTTTGAGACCAGCCTAGGCTACAAAGTGAGCCCAAGGCCAGCCTGAACTGCATAATGAGACCCTGTCTCAAAAAGACCAAAAAAACAAAAACAAAAACAAAAACAAAAAAAACCAAAAACAAACAAACAAACAAAAAAAAAAAACAGAAGAAGAAGATTTTTCTGGTATATTCTAGATATACATGACGATCAACCACAGTCTCTAATTTTTTTTTTTTTAATTTTGAGACAGGGGTCTTATTAAGTCACTGGATTACCTGGACTGGGCTCTAACTTGCAATCCTTCTGCCTCAGCCTCCCAGAGTGCTGGGATGATAAGCTTGCACCATCACCCCTGACTACCTGGTTGAAACTTCCACTGAGAAGTTTGTTAGAAATAGGGATCTCTAGTAAGGGTTGCCAGATTTGACAAATAAAACTACAGGATGCCTAATTAAATTAAATTTGAATTTCATGAATTTCCTATTTGGGGCATACTTGTAAAAATTGTTCATTGTTTATCTGAAATTCAAATTTAATTGGGTGTCCTATATTTTATATGTCAATCAATTCATAATGCACCCTAGATCTAAAGATTCAAGATCTCTAGGGCTGAGATTGTTAAGGTTCTACAGGTAATTCTGATGCAGGGTATGGATGGAGTTTGCACTGGCCCTGAGCTCACTGTGTAGCCCATGCTGGCCTGGAACTTGTGGCAATCCTCTTGCCTCAGCCTTACAAGTGCTACACCATCATGCCCAGCTGACGATTTACTTTTCTCTGTTTGTTTGTTTGTTTGTTTGTTTGTTTGTTTTTGAGATAGGGTCTCATATGCAGTTGAAGCTGATCTTGAATTCACTGTGTAGCTAGGGCTGACCTTGAACTCACAGCAATCTTCCTGCCTCAGCCTCCCCTGTACTGGGATTACAGGTGTGCACAACCATGCCTGGTGACAATTTGCATTTCTAATCCATTTTTCAAATCCATTTTATTTCAAAGAGGAAAAAGAAAAAAAAGAAAAAAATCAAAACATGTCCATTGAGGCAACAACAATTTGCATTTCTAAATCCTCAAATCACACCAGTGTTGCTGATCCTTGAACCACACTAAAAGGAGCATAGCCCTAGACAATCTGGGTGACTCCCAAAGACAAAGTCAGGACTTTTGAAGGGATGTCATCTGGTGTGGACCTCTGCTCAATCAAGAAAGGGTTGTCAAAACTCTTTAAAAACCAAGCAGTTCATCCCATGACAATGAGAGGCTGGACTCATAAAGAGGAGATAGATAGTGTGTCACTCAGTCACTCAACAGACGCTCATCCAGCATTAATTCTGGGCTCCACCCAATTAAAGGCTGGGGATTTGGAGACACACAAGATGCCAGGCTGGCCTATGGGAAGAGCAGTGCTATGTGGTTGAAGAAAACTAGACCTGCTTGGATCATGGGGCAAAAGACAAGGATACCAGAGCAGGTGAGGCCTGACCTGGGATTCCAGAAATAAATAGGCCAATTTAGCAGGTGGATTGACAGGTTATGAAGAAGAGAGGCATCCTTTGTGTGTGTGTGTATGTGTGTGTGTGTGTGTGTGTGTGTGTGGTACTCTCATTGTCCTGGGATGACAGGTACAGGGTCTTCACCTTCATCTACATCTCTAGCCCTCAGCTTAATTTTTAATTTAGGACAGGATCTCACCAAGTTGCTAAGTTGCTCAAATTTGATGAACTGGTGATCCTCCTGCCTCAGCCTCCTAGAGTGCTCTGGCTTGGGGAGGCATCTTGATAATCCTGGGTCTACAACTTGGATGGTGGTCAAGCTGGAAGATATGGAGTCTGGAGTCATGACACTAACCTAAGCCTAACTGACTCTGACCCTTGGAGACACTGACACTGGATCTCTTTGGAGCAGCAATGTGAAGTCTTCTCTCTACTGCTGATTGACTGTGAGCTGAGTCCCCTCTCTGGACCTTTGTTTCACTGCAGACAATGAGAGGCTGGATTCAAAGACCCCACAGTCCTTTTCCCACTCCAGAAATCTGGGTAACACTAACTCCCTCTGCACCCCACCAAACCTTCAGCCCACCTCCTTCCTGATGAGACTGCCAGTGGCCAGAGCCACAGTGGCCATCCCTGGGGCACAGCTGAGGTTGTCCGCAGAGCTGGGTCAGATCCCAAGGCGAGTGAACCCATGCACAAACGAAGTCAGGAAGCTCTAATTTAACATATGCCCACGGGGGAGCCCCCCAGCCAGCAAGTGGTTAAAGGGCCAGTGGCCTGGTTTCCAAGCCTCACAAGTGGGGTCCCAGGTTTGCCTCCTGCACGGGGTCTAAGTCTCTTTCTCCTGTCAGGCCTGGCCACAGGCCAGGGGATGGGCCGTGAGCTGGACACCAGTACCAGCAAGTCGGGCCCTGCTGTGATTAATGGAAGGCAAAGCAGCCCATCTGTGTGGCGGGGCCCAGGCTGTTCCAGAAGCGCAGCTGCTGACAGGCGCCAAGGCTCTCAGCTAATGAGGCCATCACTCTCCTTGGGGCTCTGAGGGAAGATGCTCGGGTCAGCAATGCCCTGCCCAGGCCTTGGGGGAGGACTGGGTGGGAGAGGGCAGTGGACACAGATGGCTGGAGGGAGATGAGGCCCTGCCCTGGGAGCCCCAATTTGAGGGGGAAGATAGGGCTGTGCTCTTTGGGAATCAGTGAGCTGGTGACCTTGGGCATGCAGCTTAAAATCTCTGTGCCTCTGTTTCCCTGCCTGGAAAGTGGAACTAATCAGGCGCCCCCTTCTTAGGTCAGTGGAGAGAAAAGGGACTCCATGAAATGGCATCCCGGTAACCCAGGTACCACAGACTCCTCATCATGGCGCCAGTGGCCATTGTTACTGGTTGTTCTTGGTGACCTCCCTGTTTTGGATGTGCAGCGTTGAGGAGTCCCTGGACACCCAGCTGGCGATGCTGGGAAGCCTCAGAGCTATGGTGTGAGAGAGTTTAAGACCTGGGCCTGGTTTGGGGTTGTCATCATATGGCCGAAGGCAGAAACCCCACAGTGAGCAGGGCTGTGGATTGTTTGGGGCACACATGTGGAGAGAGGAGGGGAGGGCAGAGACAGGGACCAGGGCGGGGCTGGCATCACTGGGAAGAGCTCACGAAGATGACCTGGTCGATGGCCTCTCCCTGTCCTGAGTTCTGGAGACCACCTGCCCCACTGGCAGCACTGGGCTTCCAGCCCCGTGGACAGCACCCGCTCCACTGGCCCAGGGGCTCAGAGGTCTTTCTCTCCCATGGACGGTGACCCTTCCCCTTGGGGGCTCATTCCCAGCCCCCACCTACTGGAGCCCCGCCTCTCTCAGGGCCTTCCCAGCCTCAGAGGACTTCAAGGAAGTTCCCTGGCCTGTGGGCACGCAATGCAAGCATCTGGCCACTGAGTCTTTTTTGCTACTAGGCCCGGGGCAGGGTGGAGGGGAGAGGGGGAGCACTGGATTTGGAGTCAGAAGCCTTTAGCTTGAATTCCTAGGTGATCAGGGAAATCAATAGATTGCTCTGCACCTTAGTTTTCTCATCCACGAAATGGAAATGTTTTTGTTTTTTTTGAGACAGGTTCTCACAAAGCTGCCTAGGCTGACTTTGAATTCATGGCAATCTTCCTGCCTCGGCTGTGTGCCATCATGCCGAGCTGGAAATGGCTCTTCAGAAGGTGAGTCTTCAGTAGATAAGAAATGGTGTGTACAGGCAGGGGACTGCGCTTGTTAAGGCCAAGGGCCCAGCAGAGCCCAGGACCTGGGACTAAGAGGGCCAGGTTGGATGGGATGCTTGATGTAGAAGGCTCCCTTCCCGGGAAGGTGGAGAATGGGACCAGAGAAAAAGCCCGGCATGGGGAGAAGGCGTGAGATGAGACGTCACCCGAGTTTTCTGGAGGAAAGATTCCTATCTGTCAATAACGTGACTGAACTGAAAAGCACGCATGAAGCCGGTACTTGGACCGTGAAGCTAAATTTGAATCTTGGCAAAAAGCAAGTGCAACAACAATGGTTTGTCAAGATATTTTGTCAAGGGCCTGGTGGTACACGCCTGTAATTCCAGCACTTGGGAGGCTGAGGCGAGGGGATTACTGTGAGTTAAAGGCCAGGTTGGACTACGTGAGCTCAAGACCAGCCTGAACAGCATAGTGAGACCTTGTCTCAAAAAGACAAAAAAAAAAAAAAAAAAAAAAAAAAAAAAAAAAAGAGAGAGAGAGAGAGAGAGAGAGAGAGATTTTGTCAACTCAGGAAAGAAAAGCCATCTCTGTTCTAGCCAAGGAATGTAGGTTGTCCCTTCCCCCTGCAGTCCCCAGCACTGAGGTCAGGTGGTATCTGTGACACCGACTTGTTCCCCAGAGCGGGATTCTGCCAGCCCCTCCCTGTCCTGTGGGGACCCCTGTGAGCAGAAGGCAAACAGTGGCCACATCAGCAGTGGCTCCAATGAACCGGGGACCCCCGTGTTCCCCACCCAAGAGACAGGGCTGGGAGTAAGGGCCACAGCACCCAAAGATGTCCCATGCACTCTGGGGGGTGGGGTGGGGTTGTGGTCACTCATTCACTCCAGAGCACATGCAGCCCTCAGAGGACAGGCAGGAAGTGTGGGGGAAGCAGGGGAGGCACTGGGGCTCAAAAAACTGAGAAGGGGCGTGTGGCAGAGATGTCAGACTGAGCTGGGTATGTGGAGAGGAGAGGAGCTGGGAGGGCTTCCTGGAGGAGGGATCTTAAAGCCTAGGTAGGAGTTGGCAGGGGGAGTTGTGGGGGAGCATGTCCTGGCTGAGTGTGGAGTGTATGTTTGTGGCAGCTGAGCCCAGGGGGCCGGGCTCTCAGGACTGTACTTTGGGCATTAGGAGGTGGGGAAGGGCACTAAAGGGGAGGTCATGGCCAGATTTGAATCTTGCGCCCTCAGGATAGAGGGAAAGAATAGCAAAGTCCACAATAAACAGATCATCAATTAGTAGAGAAGCCAGCCCTGCCCACCTGGGTTCAGATCACTTCCTGAGTACCGAGTTTCCTCATCTGTAGAGTGGATTTAATAACAGTGCCCACTTTTCAGGGTGATTGTGAGGCTGGAGGAATCAATACTCATACAGTGTAGGGCCCCAGGGCACAATAAACTAGCTAGTAAGTGTTGGCTGTCACTGTCACCCATAAATTGTGCCAGCTGCTTTAACAACCAGTCTAAACCACAACAGATATGAGTAAGAAACAGAGATCTAGCCTGGCACAGTGGTGCATGCCCATAATCTCAGCAGTCTGGGAGACTGAGGCAGGAGGATCACAAGTTCAAGCCCAGCCTGGGCAATTGAGTGACTTAGTGAGACCCTGTTTCAAAAGGGTCTTTTTGTTTCATGAAAACTAAAAAAAGGGGGAGCGTGAAAGTCCTGAGTTCAATCTCCAGTACCACAAAGAAGGGAAGAAAGGAGGAAGAAAAGAACAAAGAGAAAGAGAACAAAAGAAAGAGAAAGGAGAAAAAAGAAACAAAAAAGAAATAAGAAATCTGTATAAATCAGATCTGCATAAATCAGATCAGGTACAAAAGTTGTAAAGGCTCACAGACAAATAAGGTTCCTTTTCACAGATGCCAACCCACAGAGTGCTAGGGACCAGAGCACGGGGTAGGAAGCCTGCAGAGAGAGGCCGGAGGCGGTGTCGAGGCGCTGGCAGCAAGAGGGTTACCCGCGGCTTCCTCCTGCCTCCTGGAGTCTCTCTCTCTCCTCTCTCTCTCTGGAGGCACTGGCTGCTGTTTCTTACCCAAGCCTCCAGAAGACGCTGCCACCAGGGGAGGGAGCTGAGCTGCTGAAAGCCTTCTTTTCAATTATTTAGCAGCTGGAGCTTCCTGGCTCTGGCTGGAGCCGAAGGAAGGCTCTGGCCAGAGCCTCCAGGCTGGGCCCGGCTGGGCTGGTGGTGGGAGGGTGGTTCCAGTAGGCCCCGGGGCTGGACGGCCCAGGCAGGTGTTGGGAGGCACCTGGCACTGTGCTCGGGCGTCTCTGCGGTCCCTCTCCTGCCCTCCTCCTGTATCCAGTCTCGGGCTGGATCCCACCGGGCCTGCGCAGCCTTTGGCCTGTCTCCTCCTCTGCAGACTCTGTCTGTGCTGTTGGATGAGGGGTGGCTGGGCTGGCGAAGTTCCCAGAACCGAGCTGGGCTATGTGGGGCAGGCAAGGCGGGGAAGATGAGCCTGCTGACCGCAGGAGAAAACTGACGGTTTGGCTGCTGCGTGGGTTCTGGACAGCCCATCCGGCCCCAGGCTACTGGTTCCTGCCTCACACCCTGCAGTCTGCTCCACCCAGGGACACACTGGCCCGGGCTGTCCCTCACTTCGGGAACGCCTTTCCTCTCCATCCTGCAAGACGGTCACCTACTCCGTGAAGCCTTCTCTGACCTCCTGAGTGGATGTCCTGGGGGATGTGTCTCTGCGGTCCCCCTCTGGTGACCATGCTCAGCGCTTACCTTATTCTATCCTGTCTGTTCCTAGGCCAACTGAGCTTCTCTAAGGGCAACGACGGGGCTGGCACCCAGCATAGGGCTGGGCACTGGGTGGCTGTCTGTGAATGTCCAGTGAAATCCATCTTAGATTTGCACAGATGGGGAGCTCACTACTTGTATTTTACCACTGCCATCTCCATGGACTTTGATGTGAAAGATCCTTGCTCACTGTGCTCCCAGAATCTCTGCATGTTGGCATTGCATGACTGCGTTATCATCTACTTTGTAAGAGTCCACCTCTGTCCCTGAGCAGAGAAGAAAGATTTGCCTGGCCTCTAGGCTCCTGCCCATCAGCTGAGGGCGCTTGTTCCTGCTGGCTCCATTTGGGACTCCCAGAGCAGAAGTCTGGGTGAAGACCCTCAGGACAAGGAGGCCTCAGCTACATGCTTCCTCCAGAGGGGTCACAGACCAGGTCAATTGGTCTGGGTGGGACCAGTGCAGGCCACTGTGGCCCAGCACGGGCTTCTTTCAGGTGGGGCAGGGTCAGCCACACCGGGAACACAGACGCGCTACCTTAGTAGGACAGTCGGGAGCCTCACTCCAATCTTACAGATCAGCCAGCCAGATCAGAACAGGCAATGTGGCTAATATACAGCAACTCAACTTGATCTACACAGGTAACCCTGCGGAGACCAATTCCAGATAAACACTCCATGTTTCACTCTTGCCCCCGGTACCTAGTGGAACACAGGAACCCCTGCCCCACTGGACCCATCCTGCTTCTCTTCATGGCCTTCAAGGAAGCTGTCCTTGCCTTCCATAGCACTGTGGAGCAGCTTGCTCTTGGCAGCCTGAGCTGGGACAGAGATTTGGGGATGGGGCGGAGGTGGCTCACAAGAACAGCTTCAGCTTAGCCATCGACAGCTGAGCTGTCACTGGTCCTGGGCTGCCCGGAATTGGTGATCCTTGGCTCCAGGAGGGTACAAGCCAGGGAGGCCTTGCTCGGAGACACTGTGTTCTCTGCGTACCTTCCCAAGCTGGCCTCTGTGAAATCAGAGGTGCTCATGTGCTCTCCCCAGCTTCCGCCGCCCCCTTCTCCTTCCCTGGGGAACAGACCTTCTCAGTCACACGGTCACACTGGGGCTGAGAAAGGCAAGATGGGGTAAAAACTGCACAACCTGTTAGTTTCCCTCACCTGGACAGCATGAGGGACACCCAGGTGGGGCTGTCGCTGGCAGGCCAAAACTGAGATGAGTCAGAGTTGAGAAGTGATGTGTTTCCCATGCCCCAGCTGCAGGAGCTATCAACAGGAACGATGGATGCTGGACACACAGGCAGGCCCCTTCCACCCATTACGGAGGGTGCCAGGAGAAGCCAGGGGCAGCTGCCACCACTGCCCACACAATCTCATTATGGAAAATTCCCTCTATTGACTCAGCTCTAATCAGGCAGGCTGCCCTGGGCATCCCCCCCCAGGTTCCTGCTGGGCCAGCTGAGATCAAAGAGAGAGCCAGAGAGAGCTGGGCTGGGGGCTGGAGCATCGCCTGCCTTTCCCATCGATCCAGATGCGCCTCTCGTTGCTAGGCAACAGCCTCCAGTCTCTCCCGGTCCTTCCTCCCCCAGGGGCTGCAGGATTGGGCAGTAAAGGGGGAGAGACAGAGAGAGAGTCCCCACATTCATTCTTTGTGACTTTCCTTGTCATACTAGAGATTTCTGTCACCAAGCTGGGAGCTTCTTTTTTTTTTTTTTTTTTTTTTTTTTTTTTTTTTTTTGCTGGGGAAGCAACATCTTTATTTTAGGAGCTTGACCCTCCCACCAAAATAGTCTCCTCTCTCCCCACACGTTTGTATGCATCTGCAGAATACACAAAATCCACACCTCCTCTGCTCCATGTAAGTAAGCACACTCTCAGGAAGACAGGCCATGGACTCACGATGGAGGGAACTGGGGCCCAGAGAGGGGCAAGGACCCCAAGCAGGAGCATTGGGCAGACTCCAAACTCCCAGCTCAGCATTGGACTTCATGTGGGAGCTGTTTGATCTCAAGAGAATAGCACTAGAGACAAATTCACACTCCCATGTTTGAGTGGGTTGGCTTTTTTTTTCTCCTAAAACGTAGGATGCATTTCATAGTAGTTTTTTTGTTGTTGTTTCAAGTGGTATAATTTAAAACTATAAACTGTGTTTTTAAATAGGCATTAAAATGTACTGTGGCTTCGAGGGGCTGTAATTGACTAAATAATGCAAATCTGATCATTTTATCACAGTTTAATATGTTGCATATTTTATCTACCCTATACTGCTCATCTTTTTTTTTTTTAATTTAAATCACAGAATATGTGTGCTGCATCCCAGTCATTGTCACATGGTGACCTACTTATATCACGGTTTATTTAGGATTTTAAGGTCTCGCCCCCTTGGAGATTGTTACAGCTCTTGGAGATGCAGGAAGGAAAGTTTGTTAGTCTTTCTCCTGATCCCTGTCAAACTTTTATTTATTTATTTTTTAATGCAATAAAGGGGGAGGAGAAGAGGTGATGAGGAGTCCAAGTTCACCCCAAGACCTGCCAAGAGATGCCCAGTCTCCAGGAGTGACCTTGGTGCCCTTGGTCCTGTCTCTTTCTGTCACCTGCTCACACTTGGCTCTACAGAGTGGTGACAGTTAGTCCCCAACTCCTCTGCCCAGTGCCAGTCACACACTCCAACTCTGAGAGGCACAGCTTTCAGGGTCCTTGACAAATGATAACCAATTAATGTCAATTAATCTGATTAGCCTAAATAGTTAATTAAGCATTTAATTAACAACATCACTGACAATAACCCACGGCTCCTGAGGGACTGTGGATGGGAGGCAGGAATGGTGGGTGGGGGCAGCAGGGAGGTCCCCCATGCTCTGGGAATGAGCGAGCCTCTTGAAGTCACTATGGGAGTGAGGACAAGTCCTGGAGCAGCGGCCTCTCTGAGCTGCCACCCAGCTCTACCATTAGCCCAGAACCCTCATCAGGGTGCTGACACTGCCTGGCCACAAGCCCTGCCTGGCTCCCAACCAGGGTGAGATGGTGAATCTTCTATGGGAGACACAGAATCTCAGCCTAGCAGAAGGGGAGGCACAGCCTTGTGTCTGGGAAGGGAGTCCCTGTCTCTGCTGTCATGGTCCCCTCCCCAGGCCTCACACCTCATAGCTTATAACCTCTGCCAGGGAGGCAATCGTGACCCTTCAGCCCATCACACAGATGGGGAAACTGAGCACCTCCTCTATACCAGCCCTGGGCTTGCACTGGGGACCTACAGTAATAAATGACGCAGGTCCCTGTCCTCCAAGAGCAACCAGTCCAAGGCACCTTGGAACCATGTTACCACCATGTTTGTAGCACTTTTCTTTTTCCTCCCAGTCCAGGAGATTGAACCAAAGGCCTTCACACTGAACTCCAGTCCCAGCACTTAGCAGGATCTTGCTAAGTCATTAAGATGCCTATGCTTGGGTGTTTGAACTTGTGATCCTCCTGCCTCAGCTTCCTAGAGTTCTGGGATTATAGACATGTGCCAGCACAGCCAGTAGGTGTACCACTTCTGAGCTGGGGGAAGTGGGTGACACTGTGAACCTCCTCGTGCTTCCGTTCCCCTTGGCTGTGACCTGCCTACTTCACAGGAGGCTGTGAGGAGATGTGTTAACCCACGCAGTGGGGCCCTGGCATGCAGGAAATGCCAAATGAGACTGAAGAGTAAACAACCAGAGAGAATATGGAGTAAAAGAGGCTGAGCAAGAGGTAGCCCAGGCACTTGGGGGCACATGGAAGGAGACAACTTGGCACAGGCACATACAGAAGACTGAGCAGAGGCATTAAAGGAAGCCGAGTGTGCAAGGCAATGTCGCCGACCCCTCATTTCAGCAGCACCATCAACGGGAGCTTTGGAAACTTCAGACCCCCAGACCCCTTAACTCAGATTCCCAGTCAGTCATCTGTGGTGGTCCTAGGAATCTGTTTTCTATAGACTGTTCCAGAAACACAGAGGCAGGCCCTCTGCCCCTGCAGAGCACGGCTACAGTGGTTCTGGGAGCCCCAGGCCACGTGACCCATGTCCTGAAAAAGCACTGCGGGCCCCCCCCCTTCTCTCCATCTGTCCAAATCAGGCTCATCCTTTGGGGGTGACCTTCGGACAGCTCTAGCCTGCGCTCACCTGCTGGAAGCAGCCCTTGGGTCCCATGCTGCCCAAAGGACAAAAGCGGAGCCTCCCCCGACTCCCCACCATGCTGTTCCCCACGCTCCTGGTGCCCTTTCCTCCTCTGCGTCCCTGCTCCTGCAGTCCTCTCCGCCAGAAATGCCCTTCCCCTCTGGCAAACCTGCACTCCTTTGATGAGGCCCATCTGTGAAGCCAGCTCCAAAGTCAAGCAAAGCCCTGGCTGTCCCCAGATGCTCCTGTGTCACCCGGATTCTACACAGAGACACTGCTGGTTTCTGAGCCCTGCTCCTCCACGCAGTGAGGGCTGCCCCCACCTGTACTGTCCTGCTCCTCCCTTCACCCATTGTTCGGTATAGGGCTGGGAGGTGGCAATGACCACGGAGCCTTTAAGTTTACAAGCGATGCTGAACTAAGGTTTGATGAATGAATGAGTGAAAGAACTAATGAAAGAACAAATGAATGTCTACTTCCTGCTGTCCAAACAGCAGGAGACTTCCTTGTTCAAGAGCAACCTCCCCTCACTCCCCATAAAAAGAAAGATGTTTTGAGGAGAATAAAGAGTAGGTCACAAGTGCCAAGAACCCTGTGCCAGACAGGGCCAGATGAGGGAGAGGGGACAGGACTGTCGAAGGGAAGGACCCATCAAGTGTCCCAGCTTTTGTTTCTCCTCAGAGATCCTTCTGGCGCCCTGATGGGGGAAGGTAGCTCTGCCAGTCCTGAAGTCCACTCCGCAAACCCAGGGACCCTGTCTGATGCCGAGGGCTGTGCCGTGAGTGGGGGCCGGGGATGGGGGCGGGCTGCCCATCTCCACCCTATCTGTGTCCCTACCCACAGTTTCCTGCCTAGCCCGGAGTGCATGCGTCCCTCAATCCCTGGACAAATCTCCCAGGGATCAGCACCTGGCCCTCTTCCATTGCACCGTCACCCTCCTGCCCAGATGGACAATGCAAGCTCCCCCCGGCCTCTCTGTGCTTGACGTCGTTTCCTTCACCCCTTCCCCGGCCCTGCCACGGCACATGGGCTTTCTGAAGTGCGTGCCTGACCATTTTATGACACTGCTCCCAGGTCTTCTGTGCCTCTCCTTGCTTTCCTAAAAAAATTCCCAGCTCCTCCCACCTTTTCAGCGTCCTCAGATAATTCATTCTCCCCTTTGCCCAGCCAGGGCTTTTCATACCTTTATGCCCTTGCCAGACTGTTTTCCAGAGTGTTATTACTCTGGCAGCTTCCCTGTCAATCTTCAAGGCCCAACTGAAATGTCAGCTCTCCCAGAAGCCTCCTCTGGCTGCCCACGTCTCTGTGGAGAACTTGGCTCTAGTGTAACCTAACTGGGTTGTCCTGGTTCTTTCCCAAGACTGCCTTCCTTCCCCACTGCTCTGGTTGTCCCTCAAGATCAGGGTCAGTGTCAGCGCCACCTGTCCCTCAGGGCTCATACTGCACCCAGGAAATAGGAGGCACTCACTGAATATAGATTGTATGGTCTCCCGTACTTACATGGTGACAACTGTCTCTCAGAAATGCACTGAATTCAAACCTTCTCAGGTACTTTTTCTTCTTTTTTTTTTTTTGGTGAGACAGTCTCACTATGTAATTCAGACTGGCCTTGAACTCACTATGTAACTCAGGTTGACCTCAAACTTACAGCAATCCTCCTGCCTCAGCCTCCCAAGTGCTGGGATTACAGGAGTGCATCACCACATCTGGCTCCCTCAGATGCTTTGAAAGCTACTACTTGAGTCACTTATAGGGGACTGGGAGGCAGGAAGCATTATGCCCACTGTACAGGAGAGAAAACAGACCTGAGGGTACAGATAGCACTCAGCTGAGATCAGAGCCCAGGATATTGGGAATCGCCTGATTCCAACTCTGAGCTCTTCCCTCTGAGCTCTTGTTAGACGCATGCTCTCCTCAGGGAATGGGTGACCTCTCCTGCCACCAACTTGGCAAGCCCCACCTCAGTCCCTGGCAAAGGGTACTGAGTAGGCAGGCTTAGCTCTCTCTGGCAGACCTGTCACATGTCACATATCCTCTTCAAGGGGATCCCACAGATAGCAGACCCCAAAGCTGTGCCTAACCAAGAAGGGGGGGCAGGGTGGGCTCTCTCCTGAACTCCCAGGTTCCCAGGCCCAGCCTATGTATGGTGAGTAGGTGGTTCGATCCCCAGCGCTGGGGGGAAAAACATGCTTTTTGAAGAATCTTTAAAGACATCAGAGAATTTTCATGACAGAGGGGAAAAAGCAGAGCCAGACCTCTCCCAACAGCATGCGCCCTAGGATTTAACTCTATAGATCTATGAACACATGGGAAAGCCTGCAAAGAAGATACATGGCCCTATTCATAGTGCTAGTCTTTGGATGGTGCGATTCTTGATGATTTTTATTTTCTCCATGTTTTCTGTATTTCCAATTCTTGTGTAATGAAAACATGCCATTCTTAAAAGAATTCCACACAACTTGCTCATACCTGCCCCACTCTGCAGCGTTCCAGAGATGACGGTGGGGAGGGAGCTGCCATAGCTCCCAGCTAAGGGTGCTGGGATCCGGGGAACTGGGCGCAGCCTTGCAGTAGCCTTCAGAGGCTCCGGCAGGATGGAGAAGGAGCCGGGCACTGCCCGCCTGCTTCAGCTGGCATAGCAGCCTCTGCAGTGGGCAGGAGGCCAGGGTGAGGGCGACAGGAAGCTGAAGCCAGGCTTCCTGCCGAGGAAGCTGTGCTGCAACCCAGCAGGCTGTGGGCTTTTAGCTACAGGGCATCCCTAGGGGTAGGGGGGCCAGGATCTACGTGGCCACCTGGGGAGGCCTTTCTCTCGGGCCAACAGTCATCCTGGACCTGGCTCACCTGCTCCTGGACCTATTCTGTGTGACACAAAGCCAACAGTGCTGGACCTCTGGGGCCAGAGTCATCACCCCACTGTGCTCCAGACCCAGAAAAAATGAAGAAGCAGGAGCTAGAGGGGTCAGCACATGGTAAGTCATAGGAAGACCCAGGCTAGCCCAGGCTGGGGCTGTGATTGGTGGTAATGGGCTTTTCCTGTATATATAACCCTCCTCCCCACCCATGTCACTAAACTCCTTCCCATCATCTGGCTCCTCCGCGCTCATTGACCTCAGCTTTTCCCTGAGTGCCACCTTCTCCTCACGGAGACTCCTGCCTTCAGTGAGTCCCCTTTTTTGGTAACTTCCTCCCTTATTAATCCCTCCCCCAGATATCTGGCTCTCCACAGAGCCAGGGACTTGAAGGAAAATAGGAGTCACTCGCTAAATATTGATTGTATTTCTCCTGTTTTTCTGGCCCTCCTCACTTGACCTGGACTAATTGCCCACCCCCACCAGTTGCAAAATCCATTCTTCCCAAAACACCATGAATCAGTGTTAGTCACTGTACCCCTGCTGCTTCTCTGCACATGTGCATTGGGGTCCTGGGGGCATCCTGGGCTCTGATGGGCAGCTCTGGGAGGTATGAGGAAGGCATCTTCAGTGTCTCTGTGGATTACTTCAAACTCAGGGCCAGGGAACACCTAATCTTGGCTCAGTTAGAGTCCTGGAATACCTACGTGAGCTAGGGGACCCCCTCCAGGTGGTTTTTCCTTTCAGTTACTCCAAAGCTGTTATTGGGAGGGACAAGTGAATTTGAAATCTGAGCTAGAATTAACCTTCAAACACTGAAAGTGACTTCTACCTCTGCTGATGGAACCACAGGCTTCCTGGAGTAGAGAGATCTTAATATCTTGGTGCTGATGGAGACTTTGGGGCTATCTACTGAAATCCTATCATCTTATGGTCAGGGATACACACCTAGAGATGGGAAGGGATATGTTCAAGATCACGCAAGAAGCCAGGTTCAGAGCTGTGTCTAGAAGAAGGTCCTTGGACTTCTGTCCCAGGGCACAGTTTCTCTAGTGCATGATTCTTCCCTTGACCCCTGCTGGCCTGCAGTGCCCTGGTTCACCCTCACCCAGGAAAACTGGAGAAGCAGGGATGGTGTGGTGTTGCAGAAATCATCTGAGCCCCCAAGACAGTGGGCTTGGGTTGCACCAAGACCTTGCTCTGTGACCTTGGAAAGTCACATCACACTTCCGGGCCTTGCTTTGCTCTTATGCGAAGGGAAGACAGCAGCAGTTTTGCACCAGGTTCTGTGAGGAGGACATGAGAGCTTGTGTGTGTGTGCAGGAGTTAAGGAAGAGAAGCTGGGCTCTGCTAACCTCATCAGCACTGTTGGCTTGTTTCTGGGATAGGAGGAGCTACAACTTTGTCCCTGGGAGCAGTAAGATGTGGGTAGAGAAGATGTGGACAGCAGGGGAGTCTGACCCCAGCAGTGCTGGCAGTCGATTGTGACCATAGGCCATCTCAGGAGATAGAGGTCAACCACTTAGAAAGGAAGAGGAATCATCAGCTTGCCAAGGTTGGCAAGAAGCTGCCAGGCAGAGGTGGTGGGATATAGGGACGGCAGTGAGCAAATGGACCTGGCCCTGACTTTCCCTTGGGAGGTGGGACAATGGCCAGGCTGGGTGGCAGTGGGGGTGTCTAGCTTTCAGGTTAAAGCAATTCTGCCGCAAAATATCCTGGTGACCTTGGGAGAATCATCTCCTTACTGCACTGCACATCCTCAGCCCTATGCCTCAGGCTCCCCACCAGTGCAACTGGCACCATGAATCAAGAAACTGGCCTTTAACTGGGCCTTGATATAAAGAAGTTGAGACAGGTTGTCAATAACACTTTTGCCCCTGAGAAGGTAGCTCAAGTGGCTCCATGACCTTGGGAAAGTCACTCAAACCTTGTCTCTCAGCCCTGAAAAGGGACAATGATGCCTTCTTTGGGGAGCTTTTGTGAGGATTATCTGAACCAACAGTAGCATCGTGCCCCTCACACGGCCTGGTATGATGCCCTCCACCAACATCCACCTCCTCTGGGAAGAGAATGATATTGTCGAACCCTTCCCACCTTATCCACTTTCTCCTTTAGCAATTCTTGCTCATACTCTATGTACTAACACCCATCTGGCACTTTACAGCTTCAAAGTAGTTTCCCACCCATTATGTCAAGGATGTCTTTTGAACAGCAGAACCAGGCTCACAAAGCTTAAGTGGCTCACGCAAGGCCACATAACCTAGATTTGATCCCATGTTGCTCTGACTTCAGAGTCCATGACTCCTGACTCCCACCTCTGGAAACCCAATCCATTCTTTAGTCACTTTTCAAGAATTCCTCCTCCACCCCTCACAGGAAAGTGGGATGGGGCATAAAGTTAGCGAACCAAAAGCTGGTGTTGTGTGGGAGCAGTTTCATAGTCAACTTGGCCCTATTTCTGGCTGAGGAGGAACCTGCCACAACCTGGGGCCATGACCTTAAGATGCCCCCTGAACAGAGGAACTCTCTGGCCCTGCCCTGCTGTTCATCAAAGTACCTGCTTTTCTTCTTGACGCAGGACAAAAGACCAGCCCAGGCCCCCCTTGGCGGGAGTGGGTGAGTAAGCAAGGTCCTGGGGAAGTGAGAAGTTACTGCTGGGACAGAACACAGACACTGGATACCAGGTCAGGGTTGATGCCTTTCTTTTGCTCCCCCCAGCTCATTCCTCCCAATGGACCTTCTGCCAGGAGCAGAAACTGCAGGAGGCTTTGACACTGTCCAGTCAGGAGCCCTGGGAAGGAGAGGGAGGAGGCAACAAGGGAGAGGCTGCGTCTATTTTCTCAGCCTTCCTCTCTACCAGGAATTTGCCATGGGGCTGGGCCCACTCTGGGCTCGAGAAACTCTCGCTGGGCATCCGGAGAGGCTGCCAAGAACCCCCCTCCCAGACTCCCAGCGGCTATTTTCTCATCTGGGTCCTCCATCGGTTTCCCAGTGTGAGAGTAAATGCCAGCCTGTGTGAGACCCAGTTCTCACTGCCAGCTCCTGCTTCCCCAGGGGCGTTTGGGTAGCTGGGAAAGGGGCCAGACTGTCCCCTTGCGGGCAGCCCTTGCTGGACAGAGGCCCAGCATCCAGGTGGGGGCCTGCTCCCTCCATCCTTGCCAGTGACTAGCATCTCCACAGGGACCCTGCATCTAGCTTTCTCTTCCCTGGGGGTAGGTCCTTCTCCTCAGTTGGGGGAGGGCAATTGGGTTGCAGTCGGGGCGTGCTCCCTGGCATCTCGATGGGCAGGGACATGGAACTGTATGCCCCAGAGTCTTGCTTATGACCCTGCAGGGTTTCCACTTTCTCTGTCCCTCTCAGCGAAAAGAACAGCGTTCCTCATCTCTGGACCCCAGGTGACTCGAATCCCCAGACAGACACTTTAGCAGTTTCCCAACGCCCACCCTTCACCCTGGGCCTTGCAGATTGGGGTCCCAGGCCCGAGGTTCAACCCAGCCCCAGCCCCTCTGGGAAATTCCCCCCCGCCCCAGCAGGGGTTCTCACCTCCCTGCTGACTGCCGCACTCTGCTGGGCGCTGGAGCCGGGCCCTCCGGCCCCGTTCGCCCTGGCCTGGCCGCCTCCTTGGCTTAGCGCGGCCGGGCAGCTCCGTGGCCCCCACGGCCCCGCGCCCTCCGTCTCCCCGCGGGCGCCGCCGCCGATTGCTGAAATGCTGGACAGCGCACACCATAGAGGTGGCCTCCTGGGCCGTCCGCTGGCTAGAGAGGCACAGCACCTGGCGCTCGCAGCGCCCTCCGCAGGTCTGGAGGGCCATCCGCGGCGGAAGAGAGGGGCGAGGTGTCCAGGCAAGACATTACGCCTATGGGATATGTGTCCCATCCCTTGCGGGAGCTTGAGTTCCAGCTCCGAGAGAAGCCTGGGGCCAGGGAGATTGTTAATTTGGATCTGAGGACATCACTTGGTATTCAGAGTTCTGGCCAGGATTGTTTGCGCAGGTAGGGGTCCGGGTAGGGGACACCTCCAGGACGTCATCGTCATCGTGTTTCCTGGAAGCTGCACGGAGGCCTTCGGCGTTGCTGGGTCGGGACTACAGAATTCTGAGTTCAGGTCACCACTTGGTTACTCTTGGAGCGACTTCGTGTGGCTGTCCCTTTTCGCCCCTTTGGTGAGCAGGCTGAAGGCAGGGCGTTCAGGAGAGAGGGCACCGGGAGCCCGAGACATTTCCCCAGTGGAAGCCAGGAAGGTGCAGGTCCCTGCTTCTTGCCCTCCAGAGGTGTCCCCAAGGTTGTCTCAGGAGACTGGGCTAGAGGGTCCAGAGCAGGCCGGGAGAGGCAGGACAGGGGCAAGACAAGTCAGATGCACAAGCGGGCAGATTTTTTTTTTTTTTTTAAATACTGGCGATTGAACCCAGAGCCTTGGCAACTGAGCTACATCCTAGCCCTTTTATTGTAAGACAGGGTCTCACTAAGTTACTAAAATGACTAGGCTGGGTGCCTGAACCTCCCAGAGTGCTGGGGTTACAGATGTGTGCCATCACACCCCATATGGGGTTCAGATTTTAAGAAGAATTTGAATGACACTGAATACTGTGCTTGGGTCTCTGAGTGTGTTGTGAGTCTGCATGGCTCTGAGTCTGTGTCTGATTTTTTGGGACAGGGTCTGGCTATGCAGTTCAGGCTGGCCTTCAACTCACTTTGTAGCCCAGGCTGGCCTTGACCTCACAGCGATCCTCCTGCCTCAGCCTCCCAAGTGCTGGGATTATAGGCGCATGCCATCATGTCTGGCTTCTGTGATTCATTTTGTATCCATATCTTGGAGCCTATCTGTGTATACCATCCTGCCCTTTCCCTCTTCCTTTTGCCAGGTTTCCTTGCAAAGCTGTCTTTGAAGTGTGTGTGTGTGTATTTAGGATCCTCACACTCGTTGCAGAACAAAGGTTGAGGGTGGGCTAAGCTGCTGCAGCCCCAGAGCCCCCATAACACATCCTCAGCTGGGCTTCTGCCTTCTGGCTGCATGAATATTTCATCTGCAGGGGCTGTGGGTGGGCAGAGCACCAGTCAGCTGCTCCCTCTGCTGGGCTGGGCCTCCCAAAGCAGAGCAAGGAGCAGGCAGATCAAGGGATGGGAGGGGTGCCCTAGAAGGCCTGCAGCTTCTTCTTGCTGGAGGTGTGTGCTGGGTGGGTGCAGAGAGGTGGAGGAAGACCAAGGAGACAGGCCTGTGGTGTCCTCCATTCTCATTCCCTAAATGAAGCTGCCTTCCTGAGACCTTGCTCACCACATTGACTTGGTTTCTGACCAGCTTCAACTTCCCAGTCTGTTTGGAGCCAGTGCCTGGGAAGGCTGTGCCAGCCAGGCACAGCGCTGCTGCCTCCCCCTCTGCAGTCTCTACAGCCCCTGTTTCCTGGGTTTCACAGCCAGAGCTGCATCAGGGAACAGGGCATGGGCTGTGTGTGTCGGGGAGGGGGGCGGTGTAGGCTGGCTTCAAGCTGACCTGGGGGCCTTGTTCCACCAGAGATGGGGGATCCCTGCAAGCCTGGCTGTCTCTTAGTGCCAGGGCTCTCCCCCTTGCATCTCTGGCTCATGGGGATAGACCTCTTCCTTGGTTTCCCTGCCCAGCCTGCCAGTTTTCCAAAAAAACTGCTTCTACTCTTGTGTTACTCGTTTCAACAAATGGTGGCACCATCTGTGCTGGTTCCTTTGCTCTCCTCTGCCCTGTGCTGGGCCTTGGGAGGCTGACCGGGCGCCGTGACTGTGGCTCCTGATGGGGTCACCCAAGGGCAAGCATCCTCAGAAACATGGATGCTGGCAGGAGGGAGCTGTTGAACTCTACCCTGTGCTGGGTTCCTTTCCAGCTCTGGCCCAGTGGCCCTGCTTCCACATCTAGTCCAGCTCCGGCTTTCAGTTTCCTCCCTGTGGCACTTGGAGCTGAGGGGTGGTGACAGCACCCCATTATGTCTTTGGCTGCTTCTCTCACCATTGTTTGTGCATTCTTGGATCCCCACCTGCACCTCTGCAGTCCCTTCACTTAGACTTTGGAGGGTGCTGTCTCCTGCCTCCTGGGGCCTTGACCCACAGTCTGGTCTCTAAATTAGCGCCTCCCTTTTCTCCCTTGTCGCAGCAGACCTCTCCCCTGCCGCCCCCAGAACTCTTGCCTTGTCCTCAGCCCCAGCGTGTCTGTCTGGGCCCAGCCTCGGTACTCTGCCCCCACCTGGTGCCCACCCCTCCCTTCCTCTGTCCCTCTGAACCTACATCTTTCTCAGAGGACTGGCAATCAGTGGACCCTTCCAAGACCTCCCCATATCAAGCAGTGTTTCCTTGCCCAACAGTTTTCCCCTCTTAACCTCTTAAAACGTTTTTTGTTGTTGTGATAAAATATGCATAACATAAAATTTACCATTTTAACTACTGTCAGTGTACAGTTCAGAGGTGTTAATTACACTCACATTGTTGTGCAGCCATCGCCACCATCCACCCCCGGGACTTTGCTCTTCTTTCCAAGCTGAGACTCTGCATCCTTGAAGCACTAACCCCGCCTCCTTCTTTCCCTCAGGCCCTGGCACGCACCATTCTACTTTCTGCCTCTATAAATGTGACAGCTCTGGGGTCCTCATATAAGTAGAGTCACATAGCAGGTGTCCCTTGGTAACTGGATATTCCATTTAACATAAGGTCTTCACGGTTCATCCATGCTGGGGCATGGGGTGGGATTTCCTTCTTTTTTAAAGGCTAAATAATATTCCATTGTATGGCTAGACCATGGTCCATTCATCTGTTGATGGATATTTGGGTGGCTTCCATGTTTTAGCTATTGTGAATAATGCTGCGGCAAACATGAATATACAAATATCTGGCCAAGTCCCTGCTTTCAACTCTTTTGGGTATATGCCCAGAAATGGAATTTCTGGGCCATATGTTAATTCTATGTTTAATTTTTTGAGGAACTGCTGAATTGTTTTTACGGCAGCTTCATTATGTAGATCCCATCAGCAATGCAAAGTGCTCCCATCACTACATTTTCCCCAACATTTGTTATTTTCTTTTCTTTTCCTTCTGTCTTGTCTTTTTGAAATAATAGCCACCCTATCAGGCATGAAGTAGCATCTCGTTTAGTGACACTGAACATCTTTTTGTGTATGTACTGGCCATCTGTCTATCCTTTTGGAGGACTCTTCCTAACTTTTATCTTATTACCACCTGTTTTTCTTATTTTTTTATTTTTTGGTACCAGAGATCAAACTCACAACCTCGCATCTTCCAGACAGGCACTTACACCACTGAGCTAAATCCCCAGCCCTATTACCACCTGTCTTGTACCCAACTTCTGTGTTAGTTCTGTCTTCGAACTCTAGACCCATGTGCTGTGTGGCCAAGGACTTGGTTCGTGGCTGTATCCCCAGCTCAGGCTCCTAAGTAGATGCTCAATAAATATTTCTTAGCTGGACATTGGCTCTGAATGCTTTCTTGAACCCCTTCTCAATGCATCTTCCTCCTAACCTCACTGGTCGAAATTTGGTACATCGGACAGTCTGCCATTTGCATCATGGGAATATCAGTGCCATGAATAAGGCATTGCAAAGGGGTCTGGGGCCAGGGATTCAGGTCAGTGCCCTGTGTCTGGGGTGAATTCGTGTGGCCTGCTCCCCCTGCCCCCATCCAGACACACTCCATTCAGTCTGCCCCTGGTGTGGCATTGTCCACCTTCCTTGTCCCCTCGTTCCTTCCCCCGTCCCCTATATACTGCTGTCCCCCACTGTGTCACTTCTCCCGATTCCTCTTGTTCCTCCGCACCCATCTCCTAGGCAAAAACCACTTCTAGGCAGCCCCTCAGCCCTGGGCCTGCTCAGTCTTTCTAGGAGCTCCTTACCCAGAGGTAAGAGCAGGAGAAACCTGTGATGGGAGGCGGGGCCAGGCCAGGCTGGTGTCCTTCCCTCAGCAGACAGCCCAAGTTGGGAGAGTGACTTACAGTGGCCTCAACCCCACAATTGGCCCTGCCCCAACTCTAGGTCCCCCCGTGCCATTTTGTATCTAGATCCTGAGCTCCACCAGGCAGGGCTGGGTCATGTCCTGCTCTGTATCTCCTGCATAACCATGGAAGAGGCAAGAATCATTGCTTGAACCAGGTATGGTGATGCAAACCTATAATCACCACTCTGGGAGGCTGAGGCAGGAAGATCACAGGTTTGAGCCCAGTCCAGACAATGTAGTAACTTATAGAAATTCTATCTCAAAATAAAAAATACAGAAGTCTGGGAATGTAGGTCAGTGTAAAAGCCCTGGGCTTAATCCCCAGCACCAGGGAAAAAGAAATTATTGCTTGATGTATTGAGTTGTCTGATTTTGTATTTCTGCCTCCAAACCATTATCTGTCTCTGTCTCTCTCTTCATCTTCCCCAAAGAATCTACTCCAGCTTGCCTTGTCTCTTTCTGTATGATGTGATGTAGACACCCCGCTAGAGGGCATTGGCCTCGAAGTTGGCTTTTTTGTTCTAGTGCTTCTCAGGGTGTTTCCACGACCCTGTGCATGAGAACTGCCTTGGTGCTTGTCAGAAGTGTGGGTGCCTGAGCAGACCTGCTGCAATGGTTACCTGGTGCTGCGTAACAAACACTCCAGAATTGAATGACTTGAAGCAACTACCTTTTTGCTGTGCCTCACAAATTTGTGGGTTAGGAATTTGTACAGGGCCTAATTAGGTGACTTTTGTGGTGGCCCAGAGGGGTCCTTTGGTTTTCAGTTGATGGATGGGCTGTGGGTTGAAGGGTCCTGGACACCTTCACTCACATGTCTGGGGCCCAATGGGGATGGTTGGGGGTTTGGACACAGTTCAATCTTTCTCCCTCTCTAGGTTGGCTTGGGCCTCTCCGAGGTGCTCCCACTGCTCACTTCATTCAGCTCCAAGAGTAATTGTTCCAAAGGAGAGGAAAAGAAGTAGAAGTTACCAATTTACCTATTTCTCTCCCTTCCCCTCTATAGGACTGGGGATTGAACCCAGGCCCTTGTGGATGCTACCATTCCTACCCCTTTTTACAATGTTTTTATTTTGATACCGAGTCTCACTAATTGCCCAGTCTCAAACTAGCCATTCTCCTACCTCAGCCTCCAGAGTAGCTGGGATTACAGGCCTGCATCACCATGCCTGGCAGAGCTGCCCAATCTCTTCAGGGGTGGAGTCAGAAACTGCCATGACATCACTTTCCCCACTTTCCATTGGTCAGAACGATCACAAGCCCCACCTCAATTTACAGTGGTGCTTCCCCATCCATACTCAAAGAGGAGGTGGGTGGAATCCCATTTCCTGATAGGAGGGAGGGTCAAGGAGTTGGTGGCTGTGGTAATTTGAGTGTGCCTGGGATAGTTCATGTTCCTGACCCTTAGTTCCTCAATGAGGCAGTGTAGGGAGTGGGGCTCGGGGAGGGTTGCACTCTCTGAGTGGATTAATGCCTTTCTCCTGGGAGCAAGTGCTTCAGCTCTCACTGGACTGGATTGGTTATCGCGAGAGCAGGTGGTTACAGAATGAGGCTGTGGCTTGTTTTCTCCCTTCCTCCCCCATGCACTTGTCTTTTTGCTTTCCTTTGTGAGTTGAAGCAACACGAGGCTCTCCCAGAAACCACAGATACCAGAGCCCTACTCTTGGGCTTCAAACCTCCAGAATCGTTAAGATAAGTTTATCTTTTTTTTTTTTTTTAACTCAGGGCGTTTTTTTGTTTTGTTTTGTTTTGTTTTTAATTGTGACAGGGCTCACTAAATCACTAAGTTGCCCACGCTGGGTTCAGACTTGTGACCTTTCTGTCTCAGCCTTTCCAGAATACTGGGATAACATGTGTTACCACCACGCCTGGCTAACCTCTATTCTTTGTCAATCACCCAATCTCATTCTGTTACAGCAACAGAAAAGCCACTGAGGCAGGGGCCGTGCAGTCCACTGCACCTTCTGAGTTTCATTTCAGCGGTTCGCCTACCCCTGCGCATGCTCCCCAGAGCGCCTGCTTCCGGTCCCAGCTCTTTCCTACCCAGTAATCCCCGCGCGCTGACTGTCCCCACCACGGTGAGCACATGTGCTGTCAGGATCCCTGGAATCACTCGCCAATCCCCTTCCTTTCTCTCCTCCCGCCCCACAGACACACACTGACCCTCTTGTGACACATGGGACACATGGGTAAGGTGCAGGAGGATGACAGGGTCAGGAGTGAGCTGCCAGTGTGCATTCGCCAAAGACCCTGCATGGGGCACACAGTAGGCATTTAGTTATTGCTTGATCCTAATTTCACTGGACAGAGAGGCCTGGAAGATAAAAATAACTCCTTGAGCCTCAGCTGCGGTGGACTTTGTGCAAAGCCACCCAGGGCACATAGGCAAGAAGTGATGGTCTGAGGCCAGCTGGACTTGCTGACCCTCCAACAAGCAAGCAAAAATGAGTGAGTGAAACTAGATGTGATGGTGCACACCCTGGGAGGCTGAGGCAGGAGGATCACAAGTTTGAGGCCAGGCTGGTTGACTTAGCTAGACCTTGTCTCAAAATGTAAAAAGGAGCCGGGCATGGTGGCACACACCTTTAATCCCAGCACTTGGGAGGCTGAGGTAGGTGGAGTGTTGTGAGTTTGAGGCCAGGCTTGGGCTACAATGTGAGGGCAAGATGGGCCTGATATACATAGTGCAACCCTGCCTCAAAAAACCAGCGCTGAGAGTTTGGCTCAGTGGCTTAAGCACCTATCTGGCAGGTGCGAGTTGTGAGTTCGATCCCCGGTGCCCCCCAAAAAACAAAACAAAACAACAGCAACAAAATGTAAAAAGGGCTGGGAATGTAGCTCAGTGCAAAGGTTTTGGGTTCAATTCCCATTGGCAAAAAATAAAGGCTGGCTGTAGACTTTGAAGGCATAGCCATTGTCCTCTCCATGCAAGAGGTATGGAGATGGGTCAGGACCCTAAAATATTCTGCAGCAGCAGTCCTCCTGTGGGGAGTCCTGGGCCAGGTCCAAAGGGCGAGGAGGATGTGTCAGGGTAGAGCTTGAGGCAGGCCCAGGCCCTAAGTGCAGATTTTCTGTTTATTAACTGCATGGACTTGAACCAGTCATTTAAGCTCCACCCAGCCTCAGTTTCCTCATCAGTCAAATGGGACTGATAATACCCATCCCTGTGGCTGTCAGGAGCTGCTGAGCAAGGGCTGTTTTCCTAATTATTAGCCCCATCCGGGCAGCACCTGAAAGGGCTGGTGATGTGGATGCAGGGCCAGTGGTAATCTGGTGTCTGATATCCAGAGAGTGACAAACTGGACCCTGAGTCCCTCCCTGCCTGGATCTGATCCTGTACCCCTCACCCTCTGTTGGCCTCCTCGTTCCCCCAACAATGCTCAGTGCCCTGCTGGGCATGGATTGTATTTGGGGACCACCGGGGATCACACTGGCTCTTCCTCTTTGAGCCCCTCTCTGCTCAGCCCACCCGGTCTCTTCCTCTGTTTCCTGCCCTCCTCCCAGCACACTGCTCTCTCTCACACAGCCTGGGAAATTGAGGAGTCCCTTGTGGCAGGCAGGCAGGGCTGACCTTGAAGCAGATCTTTAATAAAAAATGAGCAGAGGTGCGGGCTCCCCTGCTCGCCTCCCCTGCTCTCCTCCTGTAAATCCATCAGAGGCGCCAGGCCCTGGGTTAAGCACTGCTTTCATTAGGAGGTCTAGAAGGCTGCAGATTCCCAGGCCAGGGAATGGAGGGTCTGGGGGTGGACAGCAGGAGAGGGGGCTGCGTGCAGAGGCTGTGGGTTCTGCCTGCTTCTGTCTTAGAGCCTTCCATAGGGTTCCCTCCCACCCCCAAGGGAGCCTCTCATCCTCCCAGGGCCTAACATCATTGTAGGAATCAGGTCCCCAGCTGACTTGGGCCATTTCCAGCCTGGGCCTGGAGGTGACAGAGAACGTGTCTTTGAGAAGTGCTGTATTCCAGTGATTGTGCCTGATTCTCATGACCTCTAATCCTCACAGTGAGCCCATGAGGTGGGGATTGTTGTCCCACCTTACAGATGAGAGTACTGAGGGTTGGTGTCCCTCAACTTGCCCGTAGCCACCCTCCAGAATTGCTCCCGGGAATGAGTTGAATAAATTCTTGAATGGGATTTGCAGATGAATGAATGAATGAATAAATGAGAATTCACTCAAGTGAATAAGTGAATGAGGTATTCACTCAGTGAACTCCACTTGCTAGAACAAAGGTACTGCATCTTTCTTCCCTTTAAAGTCCAGAGTGTGGAGTTGTCAAGGTGATTATAAAGTCCAGGGCCTACTTCTCCCAGTGCTGCTTGTCACATGGAGATGGGGCCATGTGACGAAATCTCACCATGCAACAGAAACAGAGGTGACCTCTCCTGGAAAAGCCACCCAAGAGGCACGTGAGCCCTCTCTACTCTCCCTTCTGCTGTGGACCACGCAGTCGTAGGAGGCTGGTTCCTGAATCATCGTGTCTAGGCGGGCTGCCTGCCCACCAGGACTGCTGGAAAATGAGAAATAATTAGTCACAGCCAGGTGTGGTGGTGCAAATCTGTAATCCCAGCACTCGGGAGGTTGAGGTTGGAGGATCACAAATTTAAGCCCAGCCTAGGGAACTTAGCAAAACCCTGTTTTCAAAATAAAAATAAGGACTGAGGCTATAGCTCAGTGGTAGAGTGTCCCTGAGTTTGATCCCCAGTACTGAAAGAAAATTGGAATTAGCCCCTGAAATTTTGCGCGCACACACACACACACGCACGCATGCAGGTAGAATCAACTATTTCTCATCTAGCTGTGTCTAGGCGGAGGGTCCTCTCCAGGTTTGAGGCGGGGAACTTAGCCAGAAATCCATCAAGCGGGGTCTGTGGTGACCCTGAAGGCGTCTGTGCTCTTGGTCCTTTGCCTGCCAGCCTTGGGGACAGGGGCATCACCTGGAGGCGTCCTCCTCACCTCTCAGGGCTTTCGGGGAGTTAAAGCTACTCCTGGTGTGGGGCAGGCACTGGAAGTGACCACAGATCAATTCGTCTGCGATGTGATGAGTCAGGACAGTGGCTGTCCTTGGGGGCGGTGACAGAAAGGGAGCAGGGTGGCGGATATGTTGTACCGTGTGCTCAATCAGTGACAATCTGTTCAGCTGTGAGAGTGAGATTTCTACACTTTCTGTGTGTGTATTGTTTCTCAATAAAAAAATTTCAAAAATAGTCAGGCGAGGTAGTACACGTCTTTACTCCCAACACTCCAGAAAGCTGAGGCAGGAGGATCACAAGTTTGAGCCCAGCCTAGATAACTTAGTGATTTAGCAGAATTTTGTCTCAAATATAAAAAGTTAAAAAAGGTCTGGCACTGTAGCTCAGTGTGAAGGCCCTGAGTTCAGTCCTCAGTGTCACCAAAATTAATGAGTTTTTAAAATATCCCAAGAAGGAAGGTTAGGGTGGAGAGAAGGTGTGAGAAGACAGTGTAGGGACAAAGAGGAATGTGGGGCAGAGGGCAGAGGGATGAGGGTGGCCCTAGTCCTTCACCTGTGCTGGGGCCCAGGCCACCTTTGTCCTCCCTTGGCAGGCCCCCCAGGGGTCACCTCACATCTGCCTCTGCCTCTCCTATGCTGGGCCCCTCCCATGTCCAGGTCCCTGGCCTGGGGCCCCTCACCTGTAACAAGTGTGCAGCAACCTCTCCTTGGAGCCATGGGACACACACCTAGATCCCCCACGTCCCCACCGAGGACAGGGCAGGCAGGGAGTGGCGGCAGCAGAGATGGCAGGTGAGGCTGCCTAGGAGGAGGTGACCCAGTTTCCTCTCCAGCACCCGTCTGCCTGCAGCACGGATTTGTCACCTGAATCCACCGCACTCATCCTCACGTGGCACACACACATGTGCGACTCACACACATCTGACACGTGTCTCATCTCAACACCGCATGCCCAGAGTCCCACGCACGTGCCCGTGTCCCTCGGTGCCCCACAAAAAGCTCCACCCACCTGTCTCACCCCACCTGCTTCTCCACACTGCACGCCCACCAGCGCCTACACCCCCTCTCCTTGTGCATGACCACATCCATGTGGCTCCTCCATACACAACACACACTCCTACGTAAACACAGGCACACACACGTGAGCGTCCATGCACAACTGTGCTCACCACGCCCAGACCCTGGGACACACAGGGCTGGCAAGGCCTGCCACACCCACACTGACTCGAGCCCCGGGTACCCAGAGACAGGCAGATTGACTGAGGGTTCCTTCGTGGAGTCCTAGCCTGGGACCGATCTTCTCAGAGAGGCCCTCCCTGAGCTGTAGGAAGCCCACTTTCCGTGTGAGTACACCCTGCAGGGATCCAAGAGAGGCCACGTTGTCCCAGGGGGCCACGGGGGGTGCTGCAAAGCCTCTGGGAGCTCGGGGGTCCCTGGACTGTGCCCTGGGCCTATCCACTCAGGCTGCTGTGTTCTGGAGAGAGGGTGCCCAGCCGGTGTGGCACAGGCTGCGAATGTGGGGCAGGGAGAGAGCTGGGGCCGCATGTGCACATGCGTGAGTGCTATAAATATGGTGCATTGAATGCCACGCTACCCAAAGCCTCCCCTTGTCCCAGCCGGCCCTGCCCTAATGACTTCTCCAGGGGCTGGGGAGCTGAATTTGCTCCTGGAGTCAGAGGCCAACTCAGAAGACAAAGACCCTGCGACCTGGCCCTGAAGGCAGGCAGCACAGTCCCTTCTGGACGCTCCACGTGCTGCCCCAGGATCACTTGCTCTTCATCTGCTCCCCTCCTGAAAGGTCCCTTCCTTCCCCTGCCTGCCATGCCTTCCTCTTGGCACTGAAGACCCTGGCCCCCAAGCGAGCAAAATGACAAAGGGAGTCTCCGTTTATTGAGCACTCACTGGAATTGTGTGCTTTGCGTATTTAATCTCCTTGGCAAGCCTGGGAATAGGAATTATCCTCTCCATTTCACAGGCACAGAGCTGAAGCCTAATCAGGGAGGTTAAGTGATTGCTCAAAGTCCTCAGCAAGAGAGTAGGGGGCAAATGTGTGGGATCTGGTTGGGCATGGTGGCACTTAACCTATAACCCGGCATTCCAGGAGGCTGAGGCAGGAGAATTGAAATTCAAGCCCAGCCTGGGCAACTTAGCCATTTAGCTAGACCCTGTCTCAGAATTAAAAAAAAAAACAAAAAAATGGGCTGGGGATGGAGCTCAGCGTGAAGGCCCTGTGTCCAATCCCCAGTACCGCAAAACAAACAAAAGAAGTTCTGGGGTCTGGAGTGAGGGCACCTCCTGTTGGGCCTCAGTGAGCGCATCTTTTAGGATGTCCTGGATCACTGGCCGGCCAGACTGCTCCTTCTGGAAGGCTCTCCTGCACTGGGAAGCGTGGTCAGAGCTATCACGCAGCACGGTGCCATTTATAACGCAGCTTTGATAATTCACGTTCTGTCTCCTCGTTTTTGCTCCACCCAGTGCCGTCTGTGTGGCTATGCACTTTAACTCTTTTCAGCTGTTCATACTTGCTCTGAGCCTTGATATTTTTCTTTCTCCTCTTCATTCCCTCTTCTTCTGCTTACTTCCTCTCCTCTTTTCTCTTCCTCCTCCTCCTCCCTCTTTTGTGGCACTGGAGATTGAACCCAGGACATTTCACTGAGTTACATCCTCAGCCCTTTAAAAATTTTTTTAAAAAAAGAAATTTGAGACAGTATTTTGCTAAGTTGCCCAGTCTGTGCTCAAACTTGCCATCCTCCTGCCTCAGCCTTCCAGGGTGCTGGGAGTGCAGTTGTGCACCACCACACCTGGTTGAGCCTTGTCCTATGTAGTGCCACCTGGGGTGTGACTGGTTCAACGCACTGTTCTGGCACATTTCTGAAGAGATGTGGCTAAGTCTTGCTGGCACCCGGTAGAGGCACCGAGCCTGGAGCCCCCTGTTCTGTGACCAGAACTCTTCAGCACTGAGTCAGTGTCCCCTCCCCACAGTTGCTGGGACAGTCCCATCCCCACTGATGCCAAGCTACTGACCCTGGGCGGGGGCTGTCTGAGGCTCAGCAAGCATCCTGGGTGGCTGCAGGCCATGTCCCTTCCGACTCTAAGGGGCAGTTTGCTAATTGTCCCCCACAGGCTCCTGAACAGAGTGCCACACAATAGGGTGCTGCCACCCTGCAGGGCTCACTTTGGGATCATGGCTGGTGGAGGCCACTTTCCCTCTCCACGTTCCCATGTGTTATAGGGGCCATCAGTCTAGAAACTAAAACCAAGGTTCTCCCAAGAACACACTATTAGCTGGATATGGTGGTACATGCCTACAATCCCAGCAGTCTGGGAGGCTGAGGTAGGAGGATCGCAAGTTAGAGTCCAGCCTGGGCAATTTAGAGAGACTTTGTCTCAAAAACAAAACAAAACAAAAAACAGCTGGGAATGTGGATCAGCACAAAGACTCTGGATTCAGGCTCTAGTGCCGCTTTAAACAAATGCTACTGAGGACTAGCAGAGCATTGCAGTGGGACTACACGTGTCAGAGTGAGCCACAGACCTGTGCAGACCTATGCAAAGAGGTAAGGGGAAGGCATCAAAGGCGAGAATGAGGAGGATTTCATGGGATATTTTGAAACAATAGTCTGAGGCCGCAGTGATTAATGACAGGACTGTTGTCAGTCCAAGGTTGAGCAGATGGTTACCGGGCAGATGTCCTTGTGGAACTTTTGTTCAAGGCTGTGGTGGCTTCTGTGCAAGCTTGTGGTTCTGGTGGGGTCTTTTGTGACATTCACCATCATGTAGCCCTTCCTTCCTAACCTCAAGGCTTTGTTTGCTTTTTGTTCGAGCTGACACAAGTGACTCCATTTTGATTCTGATGGCTGTCACATTTCCTTCTTGGAGTGAACAGCCTTCCTCAGAGGCCTCCTGGGCTGCTGGGAGGTGGCTCATGGAAGGTTCTGGGTAGGGCCAAGATGCTTCTGCATGGCCACCTTTAGGATTTGCTCTAAGTGGGTGGGATTCTGGAGGGTCCCACCCACCCCTCTCTCCTATGGCAGATCTTTGTCTCAAGTCCCAGCCAGCCCTGGGTACATTGGTGACTGTGGTCACAGCTTCCGGGGCCACCCCAACATTCACACCCCCACCACACCCATGCACACAGCACACCTGTGCCATGTACACGTAGTGCCCACCCAGCACACCCACACCTGCTGTGGTGCAGACGAGGTCCTCAAGGTCTGCATATGACACATGTGGTCCTCAGCATGGTATTCTGGACAGGCGGTGGAACCTGTAAGAAGTAGGACCTAGGAGGCGTCCTAGGGTCACTGGAGAATGTGTCCCTGAAGGGGACCGTGGGATCCTAGTCTCTTCCTCTTTCTGTCTGGCTTTTCACTTCCTGGGTCATGAGGTGAGTGGGTTTTTTTGCCACTTGCTTCTGCCATGATATAGGGCTATCACCAGAGACCTAGAGCCATGGCCTTGGGCTGGGACCTCCAAAACTGTGAGCCAAAATAAACTTTTTCTCTTTATAAATTGATGATCTTAGGTATCTTGTTATAGCAACAAGAAGCTGGCATAACATCTGTGCACATAGCAAATGCACAGACATCATACACATATGAGTGTACACATATGCCACACACACCACACACATACACACTGTACACCAAACACAGACACACCACACGCTCAGTAGCATGCCACACATGACACAACACCACACACCACATACAGGCACAGAAGCACCACACACACATCACACACAGACACGTACACACCACACACACACACACACACACACACATCACATATCATACACCCAGTGACATACACACCGCATATCACACCCAGTGTCCCCCCGCCTGTGAAAGGAGCATTTCCGGTCCCTCTACTCTCCAGGCCCTGCGGCCACCCAGCTGGAGCGGAGTTAACCTAATTACCAGCCTGGACCTGCCTGGGCCCACCTGGCCCTGGCGCCCAGCCGGCTGGGAGAATATTAAAATCAGCAGGAGCCCGGGAGGGAAGGCGCAGGGCCAAGGAGCTATTTTGGGGCAGAGAGGTGGGTTTGCAGTGAAGCTGGCAGCTTAGGGAGGAGGAGGCTGCAAAGCGTGAGAGGGGTGAGGTCAGGGGCACAGGGGATCCTGGCTGGGGGTGGCCTGTCCTAAGAGGGACCAGACCAGCTGGGGTCCCCTAGGAAGGTGAGAGAGCCAGAGAGTGAAGTAGGGCACTTTGCCCTGGCTCCCTCCAGAGCAGGACCCCCGGGCCTGGGGTTGGAGGCTTGCTAGGCCCTGTGGGCTCTGAGCCAGGGGTGGCAGGCGGGGGAGTGTGATATGGCTCTAAAATGGGCAAAGAGGAGGCGTGGTGGTGCACACCTCTCACCCCAGCACTCCAGGAGGCTGAGGCAGGAGCGTTAGGCAGAAAGTTAGATATTAGCAGGTCTGGAGACAGCCAGCTAGGGGCTACTTGAAAAGCAAAGAAAACATGATCCCCTCTCCCCCTTATCCTTTGCTTTCTTCATCATTAGCTAGAATAAAATTCACACAAGACGGTAGTTTCAAACTTTAGCCCTGGACAGTGGAAACTTCTCTGAGTAAGCTGTTAAGGCCCATGGGCCAGGGGCTAGGAGAACCTCAAGGTCTCAAAACTAAACAGGAACCTTCCAGATAGGGAGTAAACAGGACCTAGGGATCAACAGAGCCCACTTTCCTTGCCCAGGAACAGTGACCTCGGAGGAAGGAGAGGGTATTCCTTGAAAGACCCAGTTTATCATGTAGACATCACCTGGAGCCTCATTCTGCTCAGCCTTCACCTTGGCACTGCCTGCCTTCATGCTTGAAGGTGTACTCTTTCTCTCTCTCTCTGAAAATCCATCATTTTGCAATAAGCCCTATATGTAATATAGGACAGCCTACGTGTCTTGTCTGAAATCTTTCATCAAAGACACAAAGAATCGAGGTGTGGTACTGAGTCTTTGCAGTGTTAGGACATCCAGGTGTTAGGATCTGGCCTCCAGGTGACAGGAGCATTATGAGTGTTAGCTCTGTGGTAATCTGACAGCCTGTTCTCAACACCTACAGATAGTCAGACACAGACACGGACACACATGGGGTAGGAGGTAGGTGGAGTGGTTCTGTCAGGCTCCTAAGAGTCTGTGGGCAGGGCCGTGACTTCCTGAGGGCACATGAGCTCCTCTGATCATCGGTCAAACCACTATCCCACATAGAGTGCCACCAAGATGCTACCACCAGCAGGTAGGACCTTCCATCACCCCTACCTGGGGACCATGGACCACAAAAGACACCAATGCTTGGTAAGTCAGGAAACCAAGGACTCTAAGGGCCACTTTCAAAAGAGCAGGGCCAGGTTGGGGATTTAGCTCAGCAGTGTAAGTGCCTGCCTGGCAAGCACGAGGTTGTTAAGTTTGATCCTTGGTACCTAAAGACAGGGGCCACCTGGAAATAGAGCTACTGGGGACCACCAGATTGCCTAAGAGGTGATTCTGAGCTCTGCAAACCTGCGGGGCACATTGTCGAAAGGAGAAAGCACTAAAGGCAGACTTCATGGATTCAAATCTCAGCTCCCCTTACTTGCTGTGTGACCTTGGACAAATCTCTCAAACTGTGTTAGTCACCCTTCCAGTACTAGGACCTGGCATTCACAGTTTAAGGGAGGACAGGTTTACTTTGGCTCATGATTTCAGAGGTCCCAGTTCATGACTTGTTGGATCTACTGTAAAAATGTCATGGTGGAGTGGCACAGTGGAGGAGAGCTGCTCACTCACAGCCCCCGGGGAGCAGAGTGAGAGGGGAGGAGCCCAAGAGAGGAAGGGGCTGGGGGCAAGATATATCTTCCAAAGGTGCACCCCTACCACCTCCAGCTGGGCCTCACCTCCTAACAGCCCACTGGGCTGTGAATTCATCAATGGGTTGATCTATTCACGAGCTCAGTGCCCTCAGAATCCAATTACCTCTCTACGCCCCACCTCTGCACATCACTGTCTTGGGGATCAAACTTCAATGCATACGTCATTGGGGGACCCTTCATATTAAAATGATACTACCTCTGATGCCCATCATTTCTGTGGGCATCAGGCCCCTGGGCTGGAGAATGGAGAATGCACCCACCTTAGAGGGTTGTGATGAGAATTAAGGGGGACACAACCTGCAAAACACCTGGGAGGAATGTATTCATTTCCCAGTGGCTGCAGTAACAAATGTCTACACATTTAGTGGCTCAAAAAACACAGATTTATTATCTAACCATTCTAGAAGTCAGCATTTCTGAAATCAAGGTGTCAACAGAGCTGATTACTTCTGGAGACTCCTGAAGGGAAGATCAGTCCCCTTGCTTTTCCAGTTCCTGGAGCTATGGCCCTTTCCTGCCACCATCTTTGAATCTTTCCTGCTGCCATCTTTGAATCTCCCTCTGCCCTCATTATTTCCTAACTCTGACCCTCTCTTCCCCATTCATGATGACCCTTGTGATTGCATTGGACCCACTCAGATAATCTGGGAAGATCTTCCCATCCCTAGATCCTTCATCTCATCTACAAAGTCCCTTTTACTGCATAATGTCACATGTTCACAGCTTGAAGAAATTAGGACATGAACATCTTATTTATCATTTATTTAAAATTTTTTTGGTAGTACTGGGGATTGACCCCAGGGTTTTGGACTGAGCTGCAACCCCAGCCCTTTTTTTTTAACTTTTAATTTTGAGACAGTGTCTCACTATGTCACTAAATTATCCAGGAGGTCTTCAAACTTGCAATCCTCTTGCCTCAGCCTCCCAGTGTGCTGGGGTCACAGGCCTGTACCACCATGCCTGACCCGGGGGGCATCGTTCTGTCTTGGGTGTCTCCCAAGTGTGAGAGGAAGTCAGTGCCAAGCAGATGGGCAGGGAGACATGGGTTCCACATCTGGAGATCGGTTTACAGTAGGGCTTTCTGTCACTGTGAGGAAATGCTGGTCCTGCTTTTGGTAAAAGGTAACCTCAGGAGAAGGAACCACAGACACTGCAAACTCTGTGGTGCCCAGTTCTTTACAACTGTCAAAGGGCTTTCCATGATCTCAAAGGTGAGCAGACTGAAGCGGGAGAGTGAAGCTGCCCCTAGTATCCAAGGGCAAACAGCAGAACCAGGATGATTGGAATCCAGGACCATGTTGCTCCAAGTGCAGGGTTCTTCCCATCACACTCCAAGTGCTCCTGTGTCCACCACAGGTGACAAATTCATG
Source organism: Dasyprocta punctata (assembly GCA_004363535.1). NCBI lineage: Eukaryota > Metazoa > Chordata > Mammalia > Rodentia > Dasyproctidae > Dasyprocta > Dasyprocta punctata. The sequence continues at coordinate 72,296 of RJWM01003767.1, forward strand.
AGGTGTTAGAGATCAGAAGGCTGGGGCTGCAGTGGGCACCTCAAGAAGTACAAAGAGCCCTGAGCTTGGATTTGAGTAGTGGGAGTCCAATCATTGCCATCACCATGAGCTGCCCAGTTGTAGGCAAGTTACCCTTATCCATAAAATGGGGCCACACTGGGAGGTTGCTTTATGTGACATGGCCTGTACTGGATCCTGGGAGTGTGCTAGAGTGTCGGTTTGGCTCAGCAACATATGTGCCTGAGTATAAGATAATTAGGGCATTGGGAGGTACTGCCCTAAAATGTCCCCCAAACTCTCCTGTGTTCAGAGGTGGGGCTTTCAGAAGATGATTGGATGATGAGGGCTCTACAGGGGATTAATCCACTGATGAGATCATAATTTGATGACATAGTCAAGAGGCGGTAGGAGCTCAGGAGGTGGGATCTGTTTGAAGGAAGTGGGTTATGGAGTATGAGCTTGAGGACTCTTCTGTTCCTGGCCCCTTTCTCTCTGGCTGTTTCCCACGCTTTCCTTCCCAGATGCCACGAAGTAAGCAGCTTTCCTCTGCCACGCCCATCTCCCATGATTCTCTACTTTACCACAAACCCAGAAACAATGGAACCAGCTGACCATGGACTGGAACCTCTGAAACCATGAGCCGAAAGAAACGTTTTCTCTTCTAAATTGTTTTTCTTAGGTATTTGGTCACAGTACTAGAAAACTGACTACAACAGAAGGGATTAAGGTCATTCTCATGGGACACTGGGGAGAGAGTTTGTGTAAAAGAGCAAGACTGGCCTCCCTTCATGCTGACAATCTTTCTTATCCTGTGACCTCTCCCTCTCTTTCCCACTTCTGCCATGATGTCATTGCCATGATGTGATGTAGTCAGCACTACGCTGTTTGTATCATTAGTCTCCAAAACTGTGGACCTAACAAACCTCCTTTCTTTACACATTACCCAGCCTCAGGTATTTTGTTACAGTAATGGAAAATGGACTCATGACAAGTAACACCCACTGAGCATCCTGACTTTATTAGGAGGGACTTCTCACTGTTCCACTGTACAATGTGTATTGATTTGCTGGGGCTGCTCTAAAAAAGCACCACAAACTGAGTGGCTTAAACAACAGAAGTGTATTGTCCTCCAGGTCTGGAGGCCAGAAGTCTGAAATCAAGGTGACAGCTGGATTTGTTCCAACTGATTCTAGTGGGGAGAATCTGTTCCTTGCCTCTGCCTAGCTCCTGGCATTGCTGGTGACCCTTGGTGTTCCTTGGCTCACAAAAGCAACACTCCCATCCCTGTCTTCATCTTCACACAGTGTTTTCCCAAGCACATGTCCTGTCCAAATTCCCCCTTTTCATAAGGACACCAGTCACACTAGATTAGGGTCCTTCCCACAACTATATGACTTCATCTTAATGAATTACATCTGCAATGACCCTGTTTTGGAGGTGCTGGGGCTTAGGACTACAACACATATATTTTTAGGAACACAATTTAACCCATCGCGTCAATTTTTACATAGAGTTAAAAGTTGACAACACTCAGCTGGGTATGGTTGTACATTCCTGTAATGCCAGCATTCTGGGAGCCTGAGGCAGAAAGATCACAAGTTTGAGCCCAACCTGAGCAACTTGATGACTAAGCAAAACCTTGTCTCAAAATAAAAAGGTCTGGGGACTTTGTTCAGTGTGAAGGCCCTGGGTTCAATCCCCAGTAAAACACTCAGCCATACAGATACACACACACACAATTGAGGGCACTCTACACACAGTCCACATCTGCAAAGCAGTTTCCTCTCTCATTCTAGAAGTTTGTATCATGCTAACTGATGTCTATTTCTTCAAAACCCTTTTGTATGCATTTTACATTCAAATACCAATACATATTGGTGAGGCCTCCTCCATACTTAGGATCGTGAAATACATACATTTATTTTATTGGGGTAGCTTTTGGTATCAGATCTGTACTTTAATACTAGAGAGTTAGGGGTGGATGAACACACTGGTGACCCCCTCCAAAGCCTGGCATTTGAACCCTCCCCAGCTGAGTGTGCTGGGGGGGCAACTCTTTTGGGGTCCTGCTGGGGGTTCATAATTTTCTCTGGCTCACAAACTTTGGTTTATTTTGTTTGTTTGGTTGGTTTTTGAGACAGGGTCTTGCTATGAGGTTTAGGCAGGACTTCAACTCACTGAGTAGCCCAGGCTGGCCTTAAATTCATGGCAGTCCTACTGCCTCAGCCTTCTGAGTGCTGGGATTACAGATGTGTGCCACACACCTGGCATGAAATTTGGTTTTTCTGCAGAAGGGGTGCTGGTCCATGGTGGTATTAAGATAATCACCAGAAGCACTTGGGCGCTGATCAGTGGGCTTGAGAGACTCCATGTTGTTGCATGTGGGGGTCAGGAGGTCCTCAGGGAGGGATCTCAGAGTGGGTATTAGTCCATTTGGCTATGTCTATATTTCATCTCCAGATCAGTTGTCCTGATGCAAGCCAATCCCCAGTCAATCCACCTGGTCCTCCCTCCTGTCCACCCTGGGATGACCTCACTGAATTTGGTGGGAGAGAAAGAAAAGGAGGAAGCTCTTTCAGTCGGCCAGCTCTGGTGGCGGACGGTAGTTTGCCCCTAAGCAGTTGAGTGCAAGGGGCCAGGATGCAGGCAGGGGGAGGATTCTGAGGCTCTGAAAGTGGGTTAATTGAGGAGGTCTCTCTGCAGCCCAGAGAAGCCAGCACCAGGAGGCCACAGGCCCAGCCCCTGGCAGTCACTGTCCCCAGAGACCAAAGGCAGGACCAGTGTACAGCTCCAGGAAGGAGCAGCTGCTATAGATGCATGCCTCTAATGAAGGTCAGGCCTGGGGCTGCCTCCTGGCCACCCAGCATGGTCCTCCCACCCCAGATTTGCATACTGTCCACTCGGGGCACTAGAAGAGCCCAAGGTTGCCCGGTTAAGTCATCACCAAGCACCATCTTGCTTCTCTTGGGCAAGGCAGGCAGAGCTTGGGTGGGTGGGTTCTCTCCACACTTTGGAGTTCCAGGTCCTGGTTCCCAACCCACCTAACCCAGAAGCTGGTTTCCACAGCCCTCCTGGATTTGCTCCCACTTCTATACCTTCTGTTTGGTGGCAGCTGTCCCCTCCCGCCTGGGTGAACCAAAGCAGACAGCACCAGGAGTGGATTTGGCTCTGGAATGCTAATCTCACCCAGACAGTGATCCAGGCAGGCCTGGGAGCTGAGTGCTGCGTCAGCCTCTGGCTCTATCTGCAGGCCACAGGGAGAACTGCAGGGGAGGTCTGGCTGCACAACCAGGTCCTCCTAATGGAGGTCAGGGTCATTCCAAGTTAAGCTGTCTGTGCCCTCTTCCTTTGCACAGAGGATTCGGTACTCGGCTTTTCTAGTAATTACTCAGCTTAGCTGTGTCTGCCGGGACTCGGCGGCAGCTTCTTTGCAGGACCAGCTGTTTTGCCATCTAATTGCCCTCATTGTGGGTACCCCACTGGCTCCACCCCTGCCTTCCCCTGCTCTCCAAAGACTGGTCCTTGGCTTTGTCAGCCAAAGGTTTCAGCCACCTCATTTAGCCACTAGCACCATACATGTAATTGCTAGTTTTTGTTCCTTGCTGCAGGAGATAGGAGACAGGCAGGAGGTGGCCAGAAGGCCTGAATGGCTGTCCAAGTGCCAGCCAGGGAGGAAGTTAATTGGAGCTTCAAAGCAGATGCAGGGTGGTTAATCTGTGACCACGGGGACAGGCGGCTGATGGACTTCCATGGGGTGGAAATGGGGCTGGAGGTGCCAAGGAGTTTCTCCATGGCCCTGGTATCCCTTGCCTCCTGCCCAGTGGTGCACCACTGCTAGTCCTCTGAGCACTGTCTCAGTGCAGGGGCCTCCATGTGCTCCCACTTCAAGCATGGTGTGCAGGGGCAGGCATCACCCACGCTGGCTGAAATGCAGTCTGAGCTTTGCCCCAGGCTCCCAGCTCCCAGCCTGCACACAAACAAGGCCTTCTTGGTTGAAGTTTGTGAAGCTTAGGCATAGGATCATGGCACCAAGCTGCTCAGCACCTTTGACATCCTGTTCTCTCCATCCACAGGATGAGGGGCCGAGCCCTTCAGCCAGGCTGGCAAAGCCCTCGTCGTGGGTCCCAGGCTGCAAGTAAGCTCTATAAATCTATCTTGGGTCCAATCCCTTAAGCCCATCCTGCCCTCCTTGTCTACTGAAATGCTACCCAGCCTTCACGGCCAGCCCAAATGGCCCAGTGCCATGTTCTCCTCCTGGGTAGCTTGATGGGGGCAGTGCACCCTAATTCTTGCTCTGCTGAGACATTCGGAGGTAGCTCTGTCCTCTGGAGTCCTGCAGTACTTAATCCACATTTTTCTTGCTGAATCTCATGGACCTGACTTTCATGCAAGCCTCGAAATGCAGTAGATTTGTATGGAGAAAGAGCTCTAGGCAGCTGGCATCTCCAAAGCGTGGGCTATCCCCACTTTCTCTCTCAATAACCAGGAAGAATTTGAGGTGTTTTAGGTTCTAGGAATCCCCTTCAGACTGCTAGATCTGAGCTTCTGAAGGGGAGGAGGGCCTTACGTGGTGAGCCCTAGAACAGATGAGCAGAGACCATCCTAAACCAAGATGCTGCACCTGACTCTTTGGCCCTACGTCCTGTCTGTTGGGGTGGCTCCAGGAACCCCATAAATAGCAACTGCACCCCAAACAGAGCTAGTATAGAACTTCACATAGAGCCACAGGAAGAGTTCAAAGGACAGTGATGTGGAGTCATGCTCTTTATAGTAGTGTATATCTTAACAAACTGTCTGGCAGTGAACTAAAGTATAGGTAGTATACTACCTATACCCTTAGGACTCTCCATGACTGGGAAAAGTTGTTCTGGTGCACTTGTCAGGTGTTGTGGTTCATCTCCAAGAACGGCCCCCCAAAACCAGGCCTCCTGATGCTCATAGCCTTGTGGAGCCTCTTCTCACAAGGCACCTGGGCTTGCCTGAGACTTGCTTTAACCAAGAGGTCAGGGCCCAGATGAGGCTGGGCTAGCTCAAGGCCTTGCTTTTATATTCCAGGAACTCTGAGCCACACAGCTGCTTTAGAGGCCCAAGCCCTCATGGCAATGCCGGCTGTGCTGCTACCTCCCAGCCCTGGCCACAACCTTGGAGGGTCCAGCCCAGCTCAGTGACTGTGGCCTAAGCAGCAGGGTCACTCTCCTGAGCCTTGCCAACTGCAGAATCCTGAGACGAGATGGCCTAAGTTCAACTTTGTGTAGCAGTCACAAAGGAAAAGGTCAGGCTACAAATGTTCCGGGCAGGGTCTCAACTTGCAAACTACATAAAATAAAGAGGGATAATCACTACCAGTGGTTCCTTTCCTGATTTATTTTTCAGTCACTTTTCTAGTTTTTATGCAGTGAGCATGAATGATTTAAGGAAACTGTCAAGCTTCCTGATAAAATTCACTTCCGCTTTGGTTTCAAAGACCCTGTACGATTGCTGGAGTGAAGGACGCGAGTTCCATCTCAGGACTGGAGCTTTGCTTCCGCCTCAGAGGCAGCAGCTTCTGGGGAAGACTGGCCCAGCACTGAGGGGAACAAATGCCCTTTTTATTCCATATACCTCAACCCCACAAAATCCTTCCTTTACGCCTTAAAGCAAATCTGAAATCCCCTTTCCTTGGGGATAGGTGGCTTGGTGTCTTCAATCTTGGCTGCTGGTGCTTTCTTTGCCACTCCCACCCTGCATCTTGGCAGCTCAGGGTCAGAAGAGACCAGGCTGCGGGGGTGAGGGACAGAGGCAGCTCACACAGAAGATGGTGCTGCCGGCTCAGCCAGGAAACAGCGCCCAGATCAGCTGCTGACTCATCACCCATGAGGGCGAAAGGACACCAGGCAATCAGGGAGTTGACCTTATCAGGCCACACACAGGAACATTAAGGCTACAAACAGCAGGGCTGAGGAGCAGGGACTGACAGACTGCACTTTATGCTACTTCAGAAATAAGTGGGTTTAGACTTTCTTGAAGCTACTGATGCCTTTATTTAATATTTAAGTATCACCTTGCAGCCAGGTGTGGTGGCGCACGCCTTTAATCCCAGCACTCGGGAGGCTGAGGTAGGAGGAGCATTGTGAGTTCGAGGCCGGCTTGGGCTACAATGCGAGCACAAGGCCAATCTGAGCAACATAGTGCGACCCTGCCTCAAAAAACTAGGGCTGAGAGTTTGCCTCAGTGGCTTAAGCGCCTGTCTGACTGGCGTGAGGTTATAAGTTCAATCCCCGGAGACGCAAAAAAAAAAAAAGTAACACCTTGCCCCGATCTGTAGTGAAAGGGGGCAACAGACATTCCAAAGTCAGCTCTGACAGAGAAGAAAGCACACCTATAGAGGGGACCTTGAAAAAGAAAATCAAAGTCTGCTTTTATTGTCGTGCCAATAGACCAGCCACAGTTGGGAGGATGGTAATAATGCTGATACAATACTCATTATTAAAGCAAATTAAAGTACAAAGGTCTCCAAAATGGCTTTAGTGACATGATGCCTTAATAAATTAAACCGGCTGTTTGTAGGCTAAGCCTCATTTCATGTTCTTGACAAAGTCCTCCCCTTTCTTGATGGAGGCTTTCAGCTCAGGAATGGCTTCGGCGATCATCTTCTCCTCGAAGGGTGAGATCTTGCCAATGCCCAGGTTCTTCTCCAGGCCATTTTTCTGGAGGACACAGGGGAGGCAGTGACATTAGGAAACGAAGCTTCCGAGAATGAGTGTGCTATGGAAAACTCCCATGTTCACTGGCTCTGGGCTGCAATGACCCCAGATGGTGGGTCTGAGCCGGGCTAGATCAGTCAGACCGTCCTGGGGGGACCCTGGCCCTGCTGGTTTACTGCACATGTACTTTGGACAATTATCTCTATCTTTCAACTTATTTCCTTATCTATACAACATGCCTTCCCTCTGCCTCCCAGCAGGCTGTGAGCGCGTACGAGGACAATGTGGCGCCGGAAGAAATTAATCATAATTAGTAGCACTTAATACGACAGCACCTGCTTCCGGGTTCTAGTTTCCTCCCCAGGCTGGTCAAGGACTGAAGAAACACTTTAATGTTCACCTGAATCAAAGGTAATTAAGCAGGTGAATGAAGTCAGGAAAAACAACACGTCCCCCGTCACTGTGTCACCTCCCCCAGCTGAGCCCTATCTGTGCAACAGCCTCACACTGAGCTCACAGTAATGTCCCTGCAGAGTCACCAGCTCGGCCCCCCCTCCGTACTCCTCACCTACAGGCCCCACCACACCTCGCACACCTGGGCAGTGGACTTAGCTGGTCACTGCCCATCACCCACCATTGGGAGCCCCCAAGGTCACGGCCATGTCTCAGGGATCTCTAAACCGCACGGTATCTATGGAGGACCCTGGGTGGCAGGGGATGAGGTGACTCCACACCTGCCTGACCTCTGCAGCTGCAGGAAAACCTTGTAGGATGGTTCAAGGGACCCAGTGGATTCTGCTGGCTGAGGACTCCGTGAGAGCTAACCAGACCGCCTAACAGCCAGGCAAAGCCAGCAACAGGATGAGTCCCCATCCCAGAGCCAGCACATGCCCAGGAGGAAAACCTGTGGGCGAGGAGCCAGGAGCCAGCAATGCCTGAACCAAAGGCCACAGCTGGCAACCCCTGCAGGCCTCTTGGGAAGAGTGAGGCTTCGCAGGCACCAAAGCCTGGCGAGAATGAATGTGTGTGAGCTACGGGAGATGGTGCTGGGCTGGCGCAGGGAAGCTGTGAGCCGCGGGGCTGCCCTGGGCTGGATGGGGCGTCTCCTCAGCACACATCGGCTCCTGCTGTCAGATGCATGGTGAGTGAGACGCGCATTCCTTAGCAGATCTCTCCCAGCTCTTAATTCTGAGATGTGCTTTCATCCTCACAAGCCTGTGCCCGCCAGGCAGCAGCACACAGCTGCAGCAGAGGAGGTCTGCACCTCGGAGGCGGGGGACAGATGCCTCCCCTCCCCGTCCCGGTAGGCTACGTACCCCCAGTAGCAAGGGCGTGGAGAAGTAGGTGCACTCCGTTTCCTTCGACTGTACAAAGGAGCACTCGACAACTCCCTCCTTCCCATTCATGGCATCCACCAGGGAGAAGACGAAGCGGGCACCAGCATACGCCATGGACAGGGTGGCAGAGCCTAGGGAGCACAGCAGGTTAGCTGGCTGTGCTGCAACCCCAGAACCCAGAGGGCCCTGCTCGGAGGCTGAGCACCTGCAGACTGCCCAGCTCACCATGGAGAAGTTTGGTCAGCATCCCTGAAATTTACTCTCCTGAAGGGCATGCAATTGGTTTTGCTGATCTGTATCACCTCCACCCCCACAACGAGCCAAGAGGCTGTCTTTTTTTTTTTGGGAGACAAGGTCTTGCTGTGTAGTGCAGGCTGGTCTTGAACTCACTATGAAGGTTAGGTTGGCCTTAAGCTTGCGGTGATCCTCCTGCCTCAGCCTCCCAAGTGCTGGGATTACAGGCATGTACCACCACACCTGGCTGAGCTATCTTCTACAGAGCCTTCTTATCAAGTGAGGGCAAACACAACACAGAAAAGCACTGCTCTTTGCCCAGGGGCAGCAGTCCTCCTCTGCCCCTCCCAGGGCCTTGGGTGTCGGCCCCCACCCCGGCACTGCCCCTCAACTCTACCTGCTCCGGCTTTGGCCTTTACCACCTCCGTGCCGGCCTCCTGGATCCGCCCAGTGAGTGTTGCCAGCTGGTCTTGGGGAAAGTCCACTTTGGGGGTGCACTGTAAGCCAAACCAAGCCATGGTCACGTGAGCAGCTCTGGGCTTCTCTTGGTGCAGAGTCCCCAAACCCACCCGCCGTCCCTGTCCTCACGGTGGGCTCCCTCCTATGCACTGCCCAGGAAACCGAGACCACCTCTTCACGGAGAAAAGACGAAGACAAATCCTCTACTCATTTTTTTTTTTTTGCAGCACCAGGGATTGAACTCACAACCTCGCCTGTCAGACAGGCGCTTAAGTCACTGAGCCAAACTCCCAGCCCTGGTTTTTTGAGGCAGGGTCACACTGTGTAGCTCAGGCCGGCCTTGCACTCGCATTGTAGCCCAAGGCGGCCTCGAACTCACAACGCTCCTCCTACCTCAGCCTCCCAAGTGCTGGGATTAAAGGCGTGCGCCACCATGCCTGGCACTCTACTCATTTTTAAAGAACTTTTTACATTTTGGATTAATTTCACAGTTGTAAACAAAACACAGATTTCCATGGGCTTTCTCTAATGCCAGCAACCAGAGTAAAGTTATGATCAGGAGATGAATGTCAGGGTATCACCAGCTAAACCACAGAGCTATCCGAGTCACCTGTTTGCCCATGAGCACCCTTTCTTGGTCAGCAGCTTGCCATGCATTTGCTTATCATAACTTTCTCAGCTTTTCCTGATCTTTCCTGGCACTTGTATTGATCACTAAATTGCAGAATGTTTGATCTGCACATGTGAGCCGTTTCTCCGTGATTTCTTGTAAGGCTAGGCATTTGGACAAAGACATTGCAAACGATTTGACACTGCCCTCAGTGCATTGTTCTCAGGGCTTCGAGGCTGACGTGACAGAGCTCATTCCCGGAAGTGCTAACCTTGTCTCACTTTACTTTTAAACAAAGCTCCTTTGCCCTCTCTGACCTAACCCAACCCAGAGACATTTCCCCCGTGGCTCTGATTATGTGCTGGAGCCGGCCATTCTGACTCCGCACGGCCTCACAGGTCACAGTCAGTAAAGCCCCAGACAGCCAGGGGGCCGGTGGTCTCACCACACATCCTGGCCATTTCTTCACAGAGGCCTTGGGAAGGTGATCATGCCCTAAGCCTTCCTGCAGTGTCGTGCACACATACCTGAGAGATCACGGGGATGATGGTCTTCCCGGCATGGCCGCCAATGACAGGAACGTTGACCCGAGCTGGATCCAAACCCTGCTCACCAAAGCGTGCAGCTGGATTAACAGACAGCAAGCTCCCAAGTAGAAAACATGCCATGTCTACTTCAAGCACCAATACCAGGAAAACCCACAGAACCGGAAGGAAACACAGGAATTGGGAAGAGACGCTGTCCAGCTCCAGCCATGCTCAGTGTCCGGGCCCCACTGCACAGCAGAGGTCACCGTGAGCAGGGCAGGAGGACCACACGCTCTCCCTCCACACTGAGTTGGGACTATGCCCCAGTAGGTCCCCCACTGGCCTGACAGCCTCTTAGAAGCACAGCTTGGCCGTGCTCTTTTCCAGACATGTCATTCTCCGGTGAGCCCAAGATCATGTCCCCACATTCTGTCACAGATAACAAGTCAAATTTCTTTTTCCTCATTTCAGGGACAAAAGTCAAACCTGCTCTAGGACATGCAGGGGTGACAAGTCTGGCACCTCAAATTCATCAGGAAGGAAAGAACAAAACTGAATGCGAGGGCCGGGGATATAGCTCAGCGGCATAAGTGCCTGCCTGGCAAGCACTAGGTCCTGAGTTTAATTCTGAATACAAAAACCAAAAAACTGAATGCAATCAAAACACATGGCTCAGGTTAGCAGGGCTCGTTAGAGGCTGACTCTCTTGATGACTAGAGGCACAATGTCCCTAAGAATCTGTAAGCTAGGTGTTTCTAAACACAGACAAACAGGATCTGGTGTGTGTGTTGGGGGTGATGACATGGAGGCGAGCAGCTCCCGAGGTCATGCCACCTTCCCCAAAGGCCACAAATGCAGAGGGGCACAGCTGTCCCTGCCCTCTTGCCAGTCCACGTTCAGGTTCAGATTCCCCGTGGGTTCTACCACATTCCAGCCACACGTGTGCAATCACTGTCTCGGAATTCAAGTGTCTGTTGCCCCTTCACTACCTGGAGCCCTCAAGCCTGGGGGCCACACCTATGGATCTCTGTGACCTCAACATCCACAACGGGCCCTTACACCTGGGCTGCAGTGTAAATTAGAGTGGAGGTCTGGCGGAAGGAAGTAAGGGGCACAGGAAGTAAGATGTGGGCCCAGTAGTCCTGTGTGCACCTGCCACCAAGCTGTGTTAAGACACTCCCTGCTTTTGAGGGCCTCCTCGTCTGCCAAATCAGGACAAAATGGCTTGAGTCTCTACAGGGACACCTTCTGGTCCCAGAGGAAGAGGGTCTGCTGGATCCACAACCAGGTTGTGCAGGGCACCAGGGACTCCAGACTGGGTACTGGTACCAAACCAAAGCCACCTCAGACAAGCCAGTTGGTTCAGACCAGTGACCCACGATGTCAGGTAGCTGGCAGGACCAGATTCCTCAAGGTGAGCTATGACAGATGACCCAGGAGAGGGAGCCAGAGCTAGAGGCTGTGGGCAACAGCTCTGGTGTCTTAGGGTTTGTGGAACTTTTCTGAGCTTATCGTGTGTGCTGACTTTGTCACCCTTTGTTAAGGACCAGCAGGTAAATCCTGGTAGCCCAAGTTTCTAGAGGCACTGAGAATGGAGGAGATAGGGAAGCATGATCCAAGTATGGCCCCCAAGAAACCCAGGAAATGTCTGAGTCCAGATGCAACTGAGAAGAGGTCAAAGGCAGAGGGAGCCGAACCGGACAGCCCACGGGTGATCTGAACCCACACAGACCTGCTGATGGATCCCTCCCCAACGTGGGATGTATTTTCCCCAAGGGGGCAAACTACAACATTTTTATGTATGTATGTACGTATGTATGTGTATATATATTATGTCTGTCTGTCTGTCTGTATATATGTAGTGAGGATTTAAATCCTCAGGGCCCCTTTTACAAATTTTTAAAAAAATTCTGACACTAAGTTGCCTAGGTGGGACTCAAACTTGTGATCCCCCTGCCTCAGCCTTTCAGAGTGCTGGGATTACAGGTCTGTGCTGCAATGCTGGTTTAAAAACATTTAAGTTTCCAGGTCTAAGTGCCCTGTCATCTTCTGTGCCAGTAAAAGGGTGAGGGTGGCTGAAAAAGTTAAAAAAGGTGACCCAGGGATATAGCTCAGTGGAACAGCATCTGCCTGGCAAGCACAAGATCCTGAGTCTGATTCCCAGTATTTACAAAAAAAAAAAGGTGACCCAAACACCAACACACTCCTTACCTTCAGCTCTGCCACGAAAGTGTTGGCTCTGACAATGTCCAGGGTTGTCACACCGAATATTCTATTGGGGTTGTACACACCATGCTTCTTGAAAACTTCTGCTGTGATCGGGATGGTGGAGTTAACCTAGCAAATCCAAGGGACAGGTATGATGTACCCTGTGTTCTGAGACTAGAGCCAAGGGACAGAAGGGAAATGTCTTTTCCTCAGACCGCTGACTAGTCTGAAGGCGCTGAATTAAACTGCCCTGCCTGATAACTTTGTTTATAGGCAGCCCCTGCAGGAAAGGACAGGACATGCCACGTTGACACCACCTTCCTTACAGCAGGGGACTCTCACTCCCTTGGTGGCTGTCAGCCATCATCTTAGACACACGATGCTGGCTCCAGGCCTCTTCTGCTTGGCTGGGGCTTACTACAGACAGACTAGGCTCAAATTCCAGCTATGACTTTCTGTGTTGTATCCTGGTCAAGTGACCTGAAGCCCTTAGCACCTGCAAATGGTAACTACCTTAATTGTGAAGGCTAAATGACTTAACATAGGACAAAAGCATAACACATTACCTGGTACACAGAGAAAATAAATAAAGTGAAATAAAACAGCAAGGTGTCGAACAGGCACCTGCTAGTTCCCAGCAAAAGGAACTGCTACTATTGACTCCATCCACCCAAAGAAGGTGAGGAGGGGGAAGGTAAGACTTTGGTCTGAGGCCAGAAGCACAAGCTCTGGGCACGTATCAGGAGCTTCACCCCTCTGTCACTGTCACTGCATTTTCACACAGATCCTTCTTGCACTCACAGATACACCAGGAGGCAAGGAAGCAGAGGACAGCTATTAAACACGACCCAGAGGACCTGCAGCTCAGGCCTGGGGACCAGGCCTGTCTTCTCACGTGGCCCAGCATGTGGCCAGGCAGGTATGGGGTGTGTGTGTATTAGATTATGTCAATGTTAGGAGACGGGGACCATGGAAACCTAGAAACTGCACACCTCAAGTAGACTATAATAAAGAAAGGACCACAGCTGAAAGAATATTTAAGAATGAATGCTTTTCCAGGTGGGGAAACGAAACAGAGTGGGAGTGATCTGTCCAAAGACACACAGCTGGTGAAGATCTACATTCAAACTCTCATTTAGCAGAAGTAACTTCCGGGACCTCTTATCAGTGCGCCCGACACACCCACCCACACATAGATCTGCTGCTTTCTCCACAAGCACAGCGATGCACTGCTGCTGCCAGCTGGGAGCTGCAAGCGCAGCACGCAGCCGCCTGCACTCACCGGGTTGGCAATGATGCAGATCATGGCTTCAGGACAGTGCTGGGCACAGGCCGCAGTCAGGGTGGCCACAATCGTAGCATTGGTATTGAACAGGTCATCCCGTGTCATGCCTGAAATGATCCAGCACAAGATGCTCATGAAGACTATTTCCAAATAGTTGCCCAGTGCCATGCATTCACTATTACAGGAAATTAAACAGGAGCAGAGCGGGGCTCCCTTTTCAGACAACTGTCTGCAGGGAAAACAACCCAGGGAGGCAAGTGCCAGAACAGGTCTGTGGGGGAGTGGGGGGCGGAGGGGGTCACCCGAGACTGAGAAGGGTCAGGGATTAGGAGGAACCCCAAAGTGGAGCTGGGGATAGGAAAGGGCGTTCCAAGTACAACAAGGAACAGCAAGACACTGGGGCCCAGGAGAACACAGCAGACACTGCTGGCTTTAAATACCGGTCTGAGTGTGACCTTGAAGCCCCAGGCAATGGGGAGCCCTTGCTGGTTTCTGCAGCAGAGAGACTGGATTAAGTCCACTTGGAAAGGAAAGCCCCTTTCTTGATCAGTGTGGAGGGAGGCGGAGGCAAGGCTTTCAACCACACACCTGGTTTTCTGGGGACTCCGGCTGGAATGACCACAACGTCACTACCTTTCAGGCAGTCTGGCAGCTGCTCGGGTCCAAGGTAGCCTAGGAAAAACACCAACAAGAGACATCACATCGGGCTGGGAGTTTGGCTCAGTGCCTTAAGCGCCTGCCCTGGCAGGCGCGAGGTTGTAAGTTCAATCCCCGGTGCTGCAAAAAAAAAAAATAAAATAAAAAAAGAGACATCACATCTTTTCTGATCCAGAGAGGCCACCTCCTCTTAGGGACAAAGCCTAGGAAGTGTGGCCCACACTTGGCCTTAGCAAGGGCTACAGAGCCCCACCTGTTAAGTGGCATTGACTACCTGTGAGCTCACAGATTGGGTGGCAAGAACAGCCCCCTTCAGAATGGATGTGTCCTCAGTTTCCGAAGAACCGAACTCTGTTACTCAGTGGTCCACATCATGCCCGGCCTTGTTAGAATGGCTATGTACCCACTTTAGTGTCACCCCCATAAAACTCCTTAGAGTAAGTGTCAAATGGAGGGCACAGCTGAAGGTCACACAATAGGACACCCTGGGCTTATCATCAGGGACTCTAAGCATCTGTACTGATTCTGCTTGCTCCTATTACTTGGCAACAAAAGTATGTTTTGGAAGATTGCAGGGAAATCTGCTTAGGATGTCCAAAATCTGCTGATTTTAACTTTTTCCTTATTGTAACAGCACTGAGAAACTCACATATCCAGCTCACAGAAAATGGGCAAGCAAAGCCAGAGGCACTGTGGGAGGCTCACGAATAGGCCGTAAGCCTCCCAGCCGTGTGCAGCAGCAGAAGACTGAATACAGTCACCTCACCCACCGTCAGCTGAGGATGGCAAGACTACAACCTTCCTGCACAGTGACTGGTACTTTAGAGTAAAACCTTTGAAACATTTACACCCACTGATTCTACATCAAGTACTCTAAGAAGCAAGATGTAAAGATTATTTATCTCAATTTATAAACAGTCCAGCGGCCAACAGTATGGGTCTAGTAAATAAGTGGTGAACATTGCAGGACAGCTTTAAAAGTGATTTTAAAAATCAACTTGGTGATGGTTGGGGCTGGGGATTTAGCTCAGTAGCACAGGCGCCTGCCTGGCAACCACAAGGTCATGAGTTCGATCCCCAGTACCAAAATAAAAAAATAAAATAAATTTGGTGCCATGAACAAACACTGATATGAAGGTCAAACATGCAGAGCATATGACTACATGCAACCATGAATGAGTCACCTACGAGGAAGGGTGGATGTTGGTAAGGCATCACCAGCCAGGGGAACACTGGGGGTGGAGGAAAGGTGGCCTGCGGCACACTAGGGGACGGCACCTCCTGTGGTCCCCAAGGGGCTTCCGACACTTCCCCCTTCTTCATCCTCACACTACTTTTCAAATTAGCAGAAGTAAAAATTGAGAAGATCGGACCACCTTGTTTTTCTAAGATGCCGCTGTTTATAAATTGTCATACAGCCAAGCCCAAAACGTGAACTGTATTTAAAATCGAATGACACGGAACCCTGCAGAGAGTGTAAACATACTGCTACATCTAAGGTCCTGTTCTCAAATGGGGCTCACAGCGGGAATGGCAGTGTCCCAGCATGGGCTGCCCCTTACCTTTCACAGTGGCCCTGGTCTCAATGTGGCTCAGATCCGCGGCCACCCCAGGTGTGTGCGCGATATCGTAGAGGGTCAGGCGGCTCACTAAGGGGCTATTCTTCAGTAGGAGTGACAGGGGCTGCCCGATTCCTCCAGAAGCCCCGAGCACGGCTACTTTAGCATTGTTCTGAAAAGAGGAAGAGAAAAATGACTTTCAGGACAGAATTAGCATTAAAAGCATTCTGCAAAATATGGCACTGGGCTTCTTTTATTAAAGTGATACCAAAAGCAAGACACATTTCTACCAGTTTTATTCTGGTAGAATTGTTTGAATTGGCCCAGTTTCAAATGGAAAGAACTTATGTCTATAGACATTACGATAGCTCTCAGGCGCTTCTGGAAAGATACAAAAAGAGTGGCTGTGGCCGGGCATAGTTGTGCATGCCTGTAATCTCAGCACTCAGGAGACTGAGGCAGGAGGATCGCTGCAAGTTTGACCCCAGCCCGGTTTACATGGTGAGTTCAAGGCCAGTCTGGACTATATAGTGAGATCCTGTCTTTAATTAAAAACAAAAAGAAAGAAACCAAACCTGCTATGATCAATTAGGCAGCTGGACTGATAACAACCTTACCTTGAATCTGCAGTTTTAAAAACTCTAAATAAACTGAGACCCTAACAATAGGTATATGGGGTGGCAAGAATGAAGACCCCTGCTGATTTTGGGGAGAATGTGGGTGGGGATCAAACACAGTGAGAGGAAAAGAGCCAGAAGCACAGCTATCTCTGGGTATCTGCAGGGAATCAGCTCTAGTGCACCCCATACCAAAATCCCCAGTCGTATTTGCATATCCCCCTATGTACTGTAAGGCATCTCTAAGTGACTTAAAATACCTAATACAGTGTAAATGCTAGGGAAATAGTTGTTACATTGTACTGTTTAGAGAATGAGAAAAACAAATTTTTACATGTTCAGCACAGACATAATATTTTCCCTTTCGAAATTTCAATCGAGGTTGGATGACTCTGAACGTGGACCCTGCAGCCATGGAGGGCTACACAATCTACAATAACCCATGCTAGGTAATGACACGCTTTGGCTATCAAGAACCAAAACCAAGACAACCGTGTTTTTCTGCTTAGAAAATTAAAATCTAAAAGCAACCAAAATTTGAATCCAAACAGGTTCTGGGATGTTTTTTGTGTGTGATGACAGGGATCAAACCCAGGGTCTCACACATGCTGGGCAAGTTCTCTACCACTGACCAAGCCATCTTTTTTTTTTTTTTCCTGAGATGAATCTTAATGTTGTTGCCCAGGCTGGTCTCAAGATTCTAAACTCAACCAATCTCCCAGCCTCAGCAACTCAAGTAGCTGGGATTACATGTGTGCGGTGCCACACCTGGTTAGCTTTTCTGCTTTTAAGTGGTACCCTCAAAGGTGGACCCCTGACTTCCCAGAAATCTTAACTAGCTGGACCCACCCAGACCTGAGGTCCAGCATTCTCACCCACTCTGGGCCTTGCCTCACATTTTAGGAATTCCTGGACTCCAGTTCTGCTAGGTAGTCCACTGGTCCCATACGCCCAACTGTCCATCTATGCCCTCTTCCCCTACCTCTTATCAACTGGTATTTCTACTCAGCCAATAGGAGACTTCTAGAACCATCTTCTACTTCTTCCTTCTCCCACATCAGAGTCCTCCAATCAGGACATGAGTGAGGTGGCATCTCAAACACCATCCCAAGCTGCTCTACCTGTCCAAACCCATTGTGTCCTCTACTTAGGTATCTGGTTCCCCTTCCGGGTCCTCCCTCCTAACATCCTAAGTCTCCTTCATTCATTTCCTTGCACAGGATCTACGGAAGCTCCTCCTGTGCCACGTTCTGGCCTGGTTTCCAAGGCTGACCAGAAAAGCAGTTTCCAAATGGGCAGCTTAAGACAATCTCAAGAGGGGAAAAGGATGAAAACATCAAAACTTGTTTTTGCTTTTATCTAATAAAGAATTAAACTCTACTAAGTAACAGACTGACCTGGTGTTCTCACAAGGGTTCTTAAATCTCACAGAGTACATGAAGCCAGCATGACTGGATTGGGGGAGGGAGGTAACTTCCTCAATTCTGTTTTCTCTGGGTTGAGGTAATGTTCTTATTCGCTCAAGTTTATTAACTTAGTTTATAGCTGCAAAAGCATGACCCTCACTAGTGGGATCTCTACAGTGCGTTGAAACAAAAGGAAAATCTTTGGGATTACAATGGTTAGTTGCTGAAGTCTTTGTAGAAGAGCTGTCTTCCAAACCCACTGACCTTTACTGGGCTGAGGCATGGCTATCAACAGCACGCTGCTTAGCAACTGTTCTGAAAATGGATATACAGTAATTCTCCATCTATGGGCCTACTTTAAAATGTAAGTCTGAGCCGGGTGTGGTGGTGCACGCCTGTAATCCCAGTACTTGGGAGACTGAGGCAGGAGGATCATTGCGAGTTCGAGACCAGCCTGGGCTACAAAGTGAGTTCAAGGCCAGCCTGAACTGCATAGTGAGACCTTGTCTCAAAAAACAGGGCTGAGGATTTAGCTCAGTGGCTTAAGCGCCTGCTGATCCTCAGTACCAAAAAAAAAAAAAAAAAAAAGTAAGTCTGTTATAGTTTGTTTCTAAATTTCTGTTTCTGTGTTCCTATTATGATGCATTTATTAGTATATATGTGGAAGCAGATGTACCAGGATGGTCTGCTCCACACTTTTTTGTTGTTGAGGACACACAATCCAAAGCCTGAAGGTCAACACACCACTGGCTCAAGTCTACTTTTCTTACTTATTCAGCTGTCTCTTCAACATCTCCATTTGGATACTCAACTGGCATTTTAAACTTAACACATCTAAAACTGAGCTCCAGAATCTTTACCCTGCCCAGAACTGCTCTGTCAGAAGCCTCTACCCTTCTCAGCAAGTACGAACACTAGGTTCCGAACCTTGGTGCCACCCCTGACTCTGCACTCTGTCCTACTGTTCTGGTCAAATCACCAAATTCTGATGGCTCTACAGTCAACAAATATCCAGAATCCAGTAAATTTTTACCACCTCCACAGCTGTTACCCACATCACAACTTTTAACCTGCCTTGCTCCCCAATCTAAGACAATCTGATTAGAATGAGAATGCGAACAAGTTATTACTTTGCTCAAAAACTCAAATGGCTGCCCTGTTTCTGGGAAAATGCTAGTTTTGCAAGGCCTGCCACATCACTCCTGCCACTGCTTTCTCTAGAACTACAGAGGCCTCCTGGTATTCTGAAACATTCCAGGTGTCTCCCTGCCTGGAACACTGTATGATGTGATCTCTGCTTCCTTCTGGGCTTTACTCACATGTCACATAAACTGACTGATCTAAAACTGCAAGAGGGA